>BQNB010119818.1:0-16125 GCA_026074375.1 Tanacetum coccineum
CACTTTAGAATCCACAGGTACAAATGAGTCTATCCAACTCATGGTCTTGTCAAAAGCCTTCTGAACTTCATCAAAGCTTTTGTTTTTCAACTGATTGTGAGTGAATCTAGCAATGTTTTTCAGATAAGTACACATTTGATTCCTCTTTTGAGCTTTGGTTAATGGTTTTCTTCTCTGCTCTAAGTCTTGCAAAATGCTTCTTCTTTTTATCCATGAGCTCCATAAACAATCTTGACTTTTCTTCAATGGTCAACTCTTCCTGCTCTTGTGCCTGTATTCTTGCAGCTAGCTCATAATCAGCATCCATCATAAGCCTTGACATTATCCCATTCAGCATATTTGCATCTTCTTCTATTTCTCTTGCCATCCATTCCTCTTCTTCTATTCAGTCTTAGCTTGCATCTGAGCTTGTAATCTTTAAGCAATTTCCTCATCAAACTTTGATCCTGGGTCCTTTTTTCCTTTAAGCTTTTTTCTTGTTCAAAACCATCTTAACCATTCCTTTGTATTTAGGAACATTGGTTGGGGTGAAACTGTTTGGTCCTTGTAGCATTCTCTCTAGTTCTTGCATAATCACTCCTCTTACCTTTGATTTCTCACTCCCTCATCTTTATAAGAGTCTGAGCAATTGTAAGATCTTCATCTTCAAAAACAGTTGTTGTTGTTGGAGGAGTAATTGGTTCAGCAGTAGTAATATTAACACTGGCAGTAGTAATAGGTTCAGCAGTACTAACAGATACACCAGCAGTAGTAACTGGTGCACTGGCAGTATTAACTTCCATATCAAGCATATTAAACTGCAATCACCATAGAACTTCCATCTGCAGTACACAAACACCTGCGTCTGCTCTCCGTCAACATCTTTGACACACTTTCACCCGATCTGCATCAAAACCTTCATCATCAAAATCACTTTCTTCAAAGATTGAACTCTGTTTTCCCTGTTTCAAATTCCTCTCCTGTTTGGATGCATCCTCCTCACCCAAACTTCTTCTGCTAGAGGTACCAATCTTGAATAAATTCATCCCTAGAGTATTTGACTTCCTTTTCCTTTCCAGCTTTTTGACTCTCTTCTTCAAACTAGCAATCTCCTTTTGCTGAGTAGAGTCTTGTTGTCTCCAAGTCAAGAACTCTATCAGACAGTTTTGTATAAAGGTCCATCAATTCCTTAAGTTTTAGTCTATCCTCCCCATTTCTAAGTGTGTTAACTCTTGAGAGAGGTGGGTCATTAGACTGTTTAGATACAGTCTCAAACCTAGTTTGAGCTTCTGCATCCCCCAATATGGTATCTTGGCACCGTAGGCCGGGAACTCTGGAGACCGAACCAGTTTCCCTGAGGACCTTGGCTTATAAAGTGATTGCCATGAGTGGGTCCCTATTTATGTTTACCGGGACTGCCTGCACCTGCTTCTAAGACTAGAAGCAGTATAGTAGCACCATTCCAGTCTGTCCTTCCCTCTCCTTAGTGACAGTCTCATCTGCAACAAGGGAAATAGGTCTACTAGACTAAGATATCTCAGCGGCCCTTTTGGCTTTCCTAGGTCTGTGAGTCTTTTTGGGTTGAGATGATGATGGAACAGTGATTGGTTCTTCATTAGAGGGTTGAGCAGATGTGGATGTGTGTTGAAGATCATTGGGTTGTCCTGACCCTCTGCTTGTTGTGCCAGCATAGATGAAAACAATGGTGTTACAGTCCTTGAAAAATCTTTTCCTTTTTGCTTCTCATGTTGCAAAACTCATTTTTATATGAGAAGGTGTATCATGCAAACAGGGGTGACCTTAAGAGCTTCCTGAAAAGATTTTACAATTTGTTTGTTTCGCGGCGTCAACATTGTAAAACCCTTAGCTACATTAAAAACTTTTTAGAAACTATCCAAGTTCCTCTCATACCATCAAACATTAATTTAGAAAAATTAAACTTTTGGATTCTTAGCCAAAACAATTAGACTGTTGAAGGCAATATTATACCGATAACTCACTTCCAAGCAGTTTGATTTAGACTTAAACATTGTAAGAATTGGTATGAATTAGATACTATCATTGAAGGAAAAGTAAAGGTTTATAAAAATTAAGTTCTCAGAAGCTGCAGTGTGTTCATATCCCATCAATTAAAGGTTTTTAAAATTTTTCAATGTTTATTAAACAAGCAATACCAATCCTCCGACATCAAATTAAAGACTCTCATCACAATGATTAATGATCTTACTAATTATCTTGCCCTCAACCTTGGCATGAATCTATGGTTCATTATTGACTGTTTTGATCTTGACAGTAGACCAAAACTATTCAATACAATAAACAAAAATAATGTAGGACTAAACTATCAAGGCATACCGTTATTGGGTTACATTCATGAAGTCTACTATCTCCGTAAAATCAGCATTCTCTGTGGATTTTTCCAAGTAAGCAACCATATTATGTAAGTCAGCAAAATTTAGGCCCGCCATTGATGTTGAATTTTTTTAGAATCGACAATGAAATTAAATTAGGTTTTGTAAATTGAGAGTATTAGAATGATTAAGAACGAATATGGTGTGATCAAATGCGCTTAAATAGGTAATAAAGGAAACCTATAAGCGAAGTATCCATTTTATAGACCAAAAATACCCTTAGCAATTGTAACTCCAACGGTAACCTAGCAGTAGTAATTAGCCTGGCAGCACTAACTTTTGCCCAGCAGTACTAACTTTCGCCCAGCAGTACTAACTTTTGCCCAGTAGTACTAAGTAATGCCTAGCTTACATATAACTCTTGATTTTACCAGTTTTAACTTCAATTTCATCCCTAGCAGCTGTTACATTCCATTTCAACCATCCTTTGTGTATAATCCGTTGCATATTAACATAATTAACTTCCCCTCAATCAATACTTCAGAGGTTAAGCATTCCAATACTTGCAATCAGATATTGAAATCTGCTAACATCAAATGCTTTTGTGAGCAAACCTGTAACATTCTAATCTATGTGAATCTTGATCATCTAAATAAGCTTCTTCCTTATTGGAATCTTCTGATGAAGTGATGTCTAATCTCAAAGTTCTTTGTTTTTTATAATGAAAAACAGGGTCTTAACTATGCATCTAGTACTTTTATTATCAATATAAGATCTTTGTACGCATAAATTATACCCATAATAATCCAGCAATTAATTTTGAATCTAAGAGCACCTGTCCATAGCAATTGAAGCATTTATATAACTCAGCTTCAGTATGGAATTAGCAAACCACAATACCAAATCTCTTCTTTGCATTAACCATGAAATCAATCTACACCCTAGGAATTGACAACCTCCTGCTATGGACTTCTTATCTAAGCTTGCTTCTGCATAGTCACTGTCAGTAAATGCCACCAAATCAAAAGGTAAATCTTAGGAAACCAAAGGCCTGATTTAGGTTTGAACTTTTTAAGTCTCTAAATATCCTTTTCACAGTATGAAATGTGAAATTTAGGATTGACTTAGAATCATGCACAAGCACATACTTCAAACATAATATCAGGCCTTGAAGAAGTTAGATAAACATCAATAACCAAACGTGATCTATACAAGTTTTCCCATCTACATCATTACCGTCTCATCTTTGAGCAAAGGCTTAATGGGTTTCCATTAGGTGTGCTTTGCTGTTTTGACCATCACTAAAGCCAAAATTTCTTAAAATCACAATCACATACTTGTCCCTTGGTCTTATAAAATCCCATTTTCCTTTTGCATTACTTGCAGTCCTATGAAGAAGTGTGATTCACCCATAAGCTCATATTTGAAACTTCAGATGCATCATCTTCTCAAATTCAGTGCATAATAACTTCTTTGTTAGAGCCAAAAATGATACATCTACATACACTGAACTAACAGAATATCACCTTGTCCTTCTGATAACAAAGTTTTTGTCGATCTTTCCACTCTAAACCCATTGTCCAACAATAATTGACAATTTCATACCAAGCTCTAGTAGCTTGATTGCAGTCCATAAAGTGCCTTTCTACTTTGATAACCCTGTCAAGGGAAGTCTGATCTTCAACTCCTAGTGGTTGACAAACATAGAATTCCTTTTTAATCTTACCATAAAGAAAAGCACTCTTCACATCCATCTGGTACACCACAAAGTCTTTATATGAGGCATAGGCTAAAAATAACCTGATTGCATCAATACTTGGCAACAAAGCAAAAACCTCATCGATAATAATTTCCTTCTCTACTTGTGTAGTCCCCAAGGTTATACATAGCCGTGAGGCGGGCGTAGGCATGGCAAAGCCTCAAGCTTTACGCGAGGCATAGCGGCATGGTGTTTTTAAGGCGTGACTTAAAGCGGCAACAAATATTTATAAATTTATAGATTTATATCATATTTCATAATTATATGAGTGATAAGCATTAGTAAATCTAAGCCCAAATCCAAAATATTAGTAAAATCTCACATATTAGTAAATCCCCTAAACCCTTCAAAAAAACTCGTCACGCCTTGCGCATTTGCCCGCCTTATCACGCCTTACCCCACGTCACGCCCAAAGCCAACGCCAAGGTCCATTTTGTAACATGGAGTCGACTCCTCACGCCATGGCGACGTAAAGGAGCGCCTTTTAGAACACTGTGTGTACCCTTGTGCAACCAATCTTGCTTTATTCTTTATCATAATACCTCTTTCATCCTTCTTGTTCCTGTACCCATTTTGTACCAATGGCCCTTTTGCCATGTGGTAAATCCACCAAGGTCCAAACCTGTTGTAACTTAACTGCAAGAAAGCTTCATCTTGCAAGCTTTCTATCCAGCTTGGATCTTTTAATGCTTGGATTACCTTCTTGGGTTCTTCTTGTGATAAAAAGAAAGCACACAAACAGTTTTTAAAGTCTTTATGGTTTGTTCTTTGCTGAAGTGAACTAAACAAACCATGTTCTTTCAAATTCTTTGTCATTCTTCTTGTTTGAGGTGCCCGAATTTAAGTCTCCAAAATTTTGTTTCAACAGGATTGATATTTGTGTATTCTTGTAGTTGGAATAAGACTGACAGGCATAAATGCATCTAAATTGTTTATGCCAGCCTCTGCACCAACATCTTCATCATCATCTCTAACATAAACAATATCTTCTATTCATGCTATTTGGATTTATTTGGAAGTTTAAATGCTTTTTATGGATCAACAACTTTAACTTACTATGCCGCGAACATTACCAGTTAAACAAACAGCATTAAACATTGTTAGTGTTTGGTTTTCATTCAATCACTATGCTATATTAAAAATTGTTAGTGTTGTTAATATATCATCCTATTCTTGATTAATTCTGGCTCCTCTGTACTTAGATCACAACACCTTCATATCCCTGATCTTTAGCATCCTTTTTTTTTCTCATCCCTTGTTGTTTGAATCCATCCTTTGACTAGAAGAGAATGTGGATCTTGAGTCCATAATGTAGCAGTAGTAATCTTTTTGCCAGGTAACCTGTCTCCCACTCTAGCTATACCTGCATCCAAGCAACATGCCTTTTGTAACATACATTACCATTAGACTGATTCCCTGCAACAACTGGCTTATAGTTCATAGATTTTGTTAGTGCATCTATATCAAAAAGCCAATTTGGTCCACTCCTACAATATTAGGTGAATTCTTACTAAATTTTACATGCAGGTTCTCTTCTACTATCCTAGTTCTACTGTTGAATACCCTAAATGCTTTGCTATTGGTAGAGTATCCTACAAAGAACCCTTCATCAGCCTTTCCATCAAACTTACCTAGGTGATCTATGGTATTAAGGATTGTAACAGGACACCCAAATGGTCTCATAAAGCTTAAGGCAGGTTTTCTACCTAGAAAAAAAAGTCATAAGGTCTTGTTGTGAGGCTTGATAACTAATACACTATTTTGGACATAACAAGCAGTATTAACTGCTTTAGCCTAGAAAGTTATTGGCAATTTTAAATCAGCTAGCATAGTCCTAGCAGCCTCTAATAGTTCTTATTTTTCCTTTCTGTTACTCCTAGTTGTTGGAGATCCTAGCCACACTAAATTCCCCTCTAATACCATGCATTCACAGAACTGATTCATACCATTATCTTGCATTCAACCCCATTGTCACATTTAATCACTTTTATAAACCCTAAGGTCTATTAGATTTTCTATGATGCCTGTTATGAAAGTTTTTAAGATTTTATTACTTTCATCCTTAGTAGCTAAAAATAAAACCCAACTAAACCTACTAAAATCATCTGTGACAACTAGGCAGTACATCTTTTTCATTAAACTCTTTACAAATGTTGGGCCAAACAAATCTATGTGCAACATTTGTAATGGTTGGCTGATTGAACTGTCTGCATTTGTTCTTCACAAGAAGCTCTGTGTTGCATTCTCCCCATCTAACAAAGCAACAAAGGGTTTGATTAATTTCAAAAATTTTGAAAGTAAACCCTCTTACAAGTTATCCCTTACAGTTTTTATTCATTGTTTTGAAATTTACATGTCCAAGCCTCCTATGCCAAAGATTAGATTCATCTAGTGTGGCTTTTGCAAAGAGACAAGTGAGGCCTCCTTGAGGAACAACATTCTTTAATCATACTCCTACATGTTATCTTTTCTAGGACTTGAAGCAAAACATAACTTTCATATCGGTTAACTTAAGGTCAAGAACAAAACAACACATTCAGTATCAGTAAAAAAAGAAACACTATTCTTCTTGTCACACATTTGTGAGACACTAAGATGTTTAAACTTAGTTCCTTTACAAAAAACACAATCTTAAAATCCAATTTACCAGTTTCCTTATTTTACCTTTCCCAATAATTTTTCCTCCTTTGGAATTACCTCCAAAGGCAACAAATCCTCCATCAATTTCTTCATAATCTGTAAGATAGGATATGTTTCCTGTCATGTGCCTAGAGCATCCACTGTCAATCACTCCTTTATCCTTCAAATCTTGTTGTGGATTGCCCTGCACATAATGGTAGGAAAATTAGTTTCTCGTTTGGACCAAGCCCACACTGACTTGGATCTGCCTTGTGCATCAATATAGTCAAATCTTTTAAAGGACATTGATGCATCATTGCTTCTGAAGACATGGTCTAAAACTTTGTGCTTTGGTCTCCAAACCCAACATGTTGAGGCCTTAACAGCATTTCCCTTGTTTCCCTTAACAACACTAAGAACTGCTTTTGGTCTAGCAGTATTAACCCTTGTTCACTTAACAGTATTAACCTTTTTTTAGTAAAATTACTATTATTAAGCTGTATGTTTATTTTTGTTAAAAGGCCTTCTAGAAGCAGTTAAATATGCATTAATAATAAACATATATTCTTGGGTCCAGCATTATTCACAGATGTTCTTGGGTTGAAAGTATTAACTGGTCTAAAGTATTAACTAAAATTGGGCCTAGACCTAAATAAGACTTCTTTGGAACCATGTTCAGCTTTTGGATTGGGGTGAGTTAATTCAGAGAAATTCTATTTGTTTACCCTTTGAACATTGGTCTAAACTGGTTTTGCAAATATTCCATTATTATACCAGTAATTGCAATCATTCTTCAAATGATCAAAACTACCACACACATGACAAGCTTTATTGAACATCTCAAAATCACTCCCTAATTTTTGAGACATCTGTTGGTTCCAGTTTCTCTTGTTTCCTCTAGGACTAGGTGTGTTTTGCCTATTTTTGTAGACTTAACAAAGTTTATCTTAGCAAAACTAGGTTTATTAAACATCTTAACTGTTTTAACCTTAGGCTCATTTTCTTAATCACTATCAGATACCCAATCCTCAATAATTGGGGCTCCATTTTCTTTCCGAGCATCTCAGTTCATTAGTCATTAACATTAGGCTTTCACTATAGACTCACTAACAGACCATTCCCTCTACAAAATTATCTAACTAGGATAAACTAAATCAGGTTTTGGTGGCCATAAAATTCGCCAGTATATGCGAGGATGGGATACTTATAACCCTAATCCTGTTTTAACACTTATCCATTATGTGGGGTGGGAGGGGGGGTGGCGGGGGGGGGGGGGGGTGAGAGGGGGGTGTGTGTGATGGGTAGGGGGGGGGTGGAGGGGGGAGGGGGGGGGGGGGGGGTGGAGGTGGGGGGGGGATGGGGGGGGGGGGGGGGGGGGGGTGGGGTGGGGGTTTGGGGTGTCGGGGGTGGGGTAATGTTTTTTGTACTGTAAGTTGAACCTCATCTTTTTCTTTGTAGCCAATTCTAACTTCCTTTTAAGCTTTTGTAATATCTAAAATCTCTTAAACAAGATTTCTGTTTTAAGAGTTTTAAGATAATAACTTTCTCATACACATACTCATTTTTCTTAAAGACTAATAGTCTAGCTTTTATAGATTCTAAACCAGTTTTATAAGAGACATCACATATCCTTGCTGTTCTTAAGTCTTTAACTAATTGTTTATTTTGTTCTTTTAGATCTTTTACACATTCTAAATAAGATGAACAACAATTTGAGTCATTAGATACCTCAGAGTTCATAGAACAAGTTGAACTTGTTGAAGAATAAGCTATGAGAGCAAAATTGGTTAGACCTTCTTCTGCTTGGTCACTCCAATCATAGTCAAATCCATCACACTAAGACACTAAGCATTTGAAGTAGTTTCCCAACTGGCAACAGTCACTTCTTGTAGGACTCCCTGTTCCTGTCTGTCTTGATCATGGGTGCCCTACACTTCCTTTCCTTGCAAAGTGTCCTCTCAGTGGCAGTGAACACTCCTCATGGACATTGTCAAACCTAATTCTTACTTTGTTGGCCCATGTCCAGCTTCCTTTCCAGTCATTCTTCGTGAATCTTTTTGCCCTCATAGTCAGCATAGCAATGTTCCACCTCAAATCCATCTCTTCTAGATCATTAGGATTGATTTATTTTAGATCTTCATTATCTAGCTGTGGAATACTTGGTTGGCTAGCAAAGAAGGAATAAATCATAGCATCACTTAAATTTTCAACAGTTGTTGAGCTATCAACAGCACCCTGAGTGCTAGCAGTATTAACACCTTGAGCAGTATCTAGTTGCACTGTTAGTGCTGCTAGATGATAGAAAGGCTACATTGTGTGAGTTTGTGGTTAAGTTAGATGTCCCCTTGACCTCTGATTCATAAGCCTTTAGGTATTTGAAGAGGTCATCCAAACTCAATGTCTCAATCTCTGGTTTGTTCCTCCACACAATAGTATGCATAGTCTATTCTTGTGACAAACTTCTCAAGAACTTCTAATTGATGTCTTCTTGAGAGATAACTTCATCATGCATCTCCAGTTGACTAATTAGCTTTTGAAGCCTTTCATAAGTTTACTCAATCACTTCTATGCTGGATGCAGCAAAGTTTTCATATTGCTGCTTTAGAAGATTTTTTTGAGTTTTCTTTGTAGCAGTATTACCTCCAAATCTGTTCTTAATAGCATGCATCAGTGTCTTAGCATCCTTGTATGAGTTGAACTTTAATTGATGCTCATTAGGTAAGCCATCAACATTCAGAAGATTTTTTTGAGTTTTCTTTGTAGCAGTATTACCTCCAAATCTGTTCTCAATAGCCTGCATCAGTGTCTTAGCATCCTTGTATGAGTTGAACTTTAATTGATGCTCATTAGGTAAGGCCATCAACAAACTACTTCTTGCCTTCAACTCTGCCCTTCTTTGTGCCTTCTCTTTGACACTTGTAGGAGGGATAACAGTCTCCTTACCATCAACAGTTTTTGTTACTATAGTGCAATTACCATGTTTCCTAACATCTCCCATAGAGTGTAATCAATACACTATAGGTACTGCTACATCCCCATCTTCCAGAGATCATACTCACCAGTTAGAGTATGGGTAGCTTGATGTTTGGAGTAATTAAGAAGTCCACTTTGCTTGTGAAAAATAATCCTTGTAGTGTAGTAAAGCTTCTCTTATTCAACAGCTGTCTCCACAAGCTCTGATACCAACAGACCTGTTGACCAATAGCAATAGATATTGCTTAGCTTATAAAGTCCTAAGATTGTATTGAATAAATCAAAAACACTATTATAGAAACTTTGATTGTGAATATCAAAGACTATGGCGGAATCTAGTCAATGAAAAGGATTGGAGGCTAAGAAGAATTCAATACAAAACATAAATAAGATCAATAACAAAATATTATCAAACTTTCACAGCCTCAATATAATACTAAACACTCTTAATAGGTGTTGGGTTACAAAACTCTTAAAGCTAATTGATATCAAAACAAATGATTTCTAGATAACTAACCTATGCCTAGGACCCACACTTTATACACCAAGGAGTCCCTAACTGGGCTTACAATCTTTTCCTAAGTTATCATGATCTCTAAACAAATAACTTACGTATCTTTTACAAAAAAATCTCATACATATCACATAGCAATCTTTATCTTGCATCAATCTTATCCATTAGCAGTTGTAACTCTGTCAGCAGTTGTAAACTTTGTAACCAGCTGCAATAACACTAAAACACTAGCATCAGTAAGTAACTTAACACCACACATTAACTATGTACAAGCCGTAGTTAACTACTTAGAAATATTTTTCTTCATTCTCCACCAGCAGTACTAACTTTACTCTAGCAGTACTAACTTTACTCTAGCAGTACTAACATATACTAGCAGTTCTAAGTTACACTAGTAGTACTAAGTTTATACTGGCAGTACTAACTACTTAGCGTAATTTTTCAACTAAATCCTTTTTGCTAGCAGTAGTAACACAAACCTTTCTTTTTTAGCAGCCACTTAACTTAGATAAGAGCGGCAGTAATTCCAAATACCATAATGAAGCTTTTATAATCCCAACACTTTCCCTTAAATTAGAAAATTGATCCCAAAACCTTCTAGATCCCTCCTAGGGGCCGCGCCACAAATGGAATTCCCACAAGTTCGGGTTTTGTCAATTTTAGGTCCCTCTGGTTCACAATTTAGATTTTCGTTTTTTCGTTATAAAATATATCGGTCAAACTAACGGTTATTAAATTATTACGTGAAGCAATAAACCCTTAATAAGAAGTACATATATATTAAGTGTTTTAATAAACATACTCTTCGTGTCTCAACAGTGTGTGCCCCTAGTAGACGCACGTATTTTATGGTCGTAATAACATTAGTATCCACTTCCAATTTCCAACATGACACTACATCTCAAAAGTAAACTTGCAAACTCTAATCTTGCAAAAATCGCAAGTCTATACACATGACTGTTAACCTCGTTTATTTTCTTGCAGTGCTTAGCAACTTCAAATCAGAGTCAAGCATCCCTTCTGGTACCTTGAATGAAACAACATCCATCAAAGGTGCATCAATTTGACAAGACTTTTTTTTATCGTTTACCTTCCTTAATAGCACTCTCATGGTGGGATGGATGTCAATGAAGGTAGTCGGTCAAAGAAAAAGAACTTGAGTCAAAACGATGTACCTTCATTTGGTGTTGTTTTGACCAAGGTACTTGAAGAGGTGAGTGTCACCGATATGAAGTCACCAAAACGTCTGAAGAAAGTAAAAGGAGGGTCACAACGGTGGAGGATAAACCATTGGAGACTAGTGGGACTTCAGGAAACATTAAATAAGAGAGTAAATACTTTCGACTCAAGGTCAAAACCCACATATACTCTTCATGTGGTGCTTATGCTTATGGCTATAAGTTGTAAAAGAGAATCCGGGTGGAAAAGGACTTCCTATGATTTTTTGACTATAAACCTGACACAGATAGGAAAGCTTTCTCCACTGACAGATTGAAGGGTTCTAATCATGAATCCATAGATTAGAAAAGATGGCATTTGCAGCATTAGTCAACATTTACCATGAAGCCCTAGTACTCAGACTTAACAACCGCATAAAGAGGTTTTTTTTTTCAATTATTGGCGATTATTCCTAACTATAGTATCCACTTTAAATCGATCTGATATCCCCTTTTTTTATAGGTGTCAGTGAGGCCGTTCATGAGGTCAATCACAGAGCTGCTCTAAAGTAGACTTGTCCCTACGTATTTCTGTCAATTCTTACGTGACCTTTTCCCTACTACTTTGACTCTAAGTAAATCGTATCCAATCACTTCAATTCCTTATTTGATATTTCCTTGAGTTCCACATCTGAACCAATGGAAAACCTTTCCTTCTTTTAAATTTGCAAAGATTGCAGAAGGTTTGCTCCACTTCGTTACAAGTTGTTTTTTTCCTTGCAAACGCTAGCAAACTTCATTGTGAGTCCCACTGATCCCTCAGGATCCTTGTCCAACAACTCCCTTAAAGATGCATCAATTTTCAATTCGACTATCTTTTTGTTGATTCTATTAACCTTTCTTAACACCTCTGCATGTGGGATGGATGTTTAACAATGGCATCGGTAAGAGAAAATTTCAATATTTAATCTTTAACAAAAACCCTTTACATGTTAGATAGATCTAACATACAATATACCTTACGAAAACACATAAGTATTTATTACTGATCATTAAACAAAGGGTTACATAAATAAGCCATAGTTCTAAAAAGACTTCAAATTCACATTTGTATTGCTCAACGAAAGTCTACTTTCCTGCCCCCAATAATAACACTAATTTTTTCCAGCTTTAGTTAAGCAATACAAATGTGGAATTTGAAGTCTTTTTACTTTTAGAACTTTGCTTAATTATGTAACCTTGTTGTTTAATGATTGTAAATGAATCCTTGTATGTTTTCTTACTGTTATATTGTAGTGGTTAGATCTATCAATTGTATAGGGTTTTTATAAGAACTAAATATTGAATGTCTATGTTGTTTTGGATGTGTGTTTTTGCGTCGGGGATGACAAATGAGTGTCGAGGGGGGACGGCTTACAGGCGTGGGTAGGTGTCGAGGTTTGAGGCCAATGTATGCCGAGACTGGGGAGCGTGGCGTGGACTAGATATGAATGAGGTATTCGTCAAGTGAAGGAGAGAGACGAAGAGGCCTAGATCCATCACGATATTCGCCTTACGACGTAGCGTTTGAAATTAAGTCCCGATATCTTTTCCTATCTAGGCAAGTGTTCGATTTTTTACTGGCATCTATTTTTCCGCTCACAATATGTCAGCACCTCAAATAAGATGGATGCATTCAACAGTACATATTCAGAAATTACGTACTCAGTGGATGATATAAAAAACTTCTTATTATAAGAATGAATGACAATAATAGAGACGAGATAAGAACACGGTTAAAGAAAGAGAAGGGATAGGAAGAAGATGAAAAAGCATTTAAACTGTGTTGTCGAGCTAGAGTTAAGGCAAAAAATAAAAGAAAATGAAAAGGAAACAGAAGATATTGTGGTCTCGAGTAGCACTTAAGGAAGAAAAGAAAAGGAAATGGATTCAAAGCAAGTGTTATTTTGATGATTTTGAAAGTAAAGTGTTTCTTCCCAGTTTTGGGAGGAAAATATTTACTTTGCATTCCTTTACTTTTCTTTAATAATAAAATCAAAGAACACATAGTTAGGGACATTTAAAATCCTTTATAGTTTAAAACCCTCATCTTACCTATAATAAACATAACACCTCCTTTAGCCTAACCAGCATGTACCTCCTTTTTGAAAGGATCATTTGGTCATTTTACTTGACATTATCATATATCACATATGTACGTCTCATTAAATATAACAATTTAAATATTATTGCTTTCTTAATTTCATGTTTTTGTCTCATGAGGTTCGATACACGAAGAATATGTTAACTTTTTATTCACTTGTGTTTTTTTTAATTCTAAAGACATATATAAAACCTCAAATGGTATATATTATTGTAATTGTAATTGTGATTTGTACATTAGATTGTATATGTATATATACTAATGTCATAGCTTAGAGACTAAACAACTAATACATAACCTAATGGGTATGGCTCATCTATACAATTGGACCGGCCCATCTATTCTAGTTTGGTCTAACACGCCCCCGCAAGCTAAGGACGGGCAACAACGTGCAGCTTGGATCTTAGAAAGAGGAATCGAGGAGTTGGTAATGGCTTTGTAAAGATATCTGCAATTTGATCATGTGTAGATATATGATGAACTCGAAGATCTCCTTGAGCAACCTTTTCCCGAACAAAGTGATAGTCTATTTTCACGTGTTTTGTACGCATGAAAGATAGGGTTAACTGACAAGTATGTTGCACCAAGATTGTCACACAATAGTATAGGAGTTGAAGATGAACGGATACCAAGCTCATTAAGAAGAGCTTAAAGCCATGTGAGCTTAGCAACAGTGTGAGCAAGAGCTTTGTATTCAGCTTCTGTAGAGGAACGTGAAACCGTACGTTGTTTACAAGCGGTCCAAGATATATAGAAAATCCCCCCGTGGACCGTCGATCATCTGAATCCCCAGCCCAGTCAGCATCTGAGAAAGCTTCAAGAGAAGTATCGGGATTACCTTTTCATAGCACGTCAGTAAAAGCTTGAATGGTAGAACTAGAAGAACGACGTATGGGCATACTATGTTCAACCGTACCATGAAGATAACGTAAAATCCGTTTAATTGCAGACCAATGATTCTCGGTCGGAGCATGCATATATTGACATACCTTGTTAACAGCAAAAGCTATGTCAGGCCGAGATAGGGTAACATATTGTAAAGAACCCACTACTTGTCGATATTTCACTGGATTAGAGAAAGCAGTACTGTCATCTAAACTGAGTGAGCTCGAGGTAACCATGGGAGAAGACACGGGATTGCAGTTAGAAAGACCAACACTTTGTAATAGCTCTAAAATATATTTCTGTTGAGATAGGAGAATGTCGGACACATGAGGAACAATTTCAATACCATATAAAACCTCAAAAGGGTATATATTATTGTAATTGAAATTATGTTTTGTACATTGAATTGTATATGTATTTATACTAATACCAGAACTTACTGACTAAACAACCTATCATAACCTAATGGGTACGGCCCATCTATACAATTGGACCGGCCCATCTAGTTTGTTCTAATAGTAAATAAATTTAAATCATAAACAAAAAGAACAAAACCACATAACAAAAAGACCAAAACCATTTATCCAACTCCAAAGTAGGACATCTATACTGTACATATAATGGAGGAAGGCATTTTCCACCATTAAATGTTTCAACTTTCAATTTCAAACATATAAAATTAGAAGCATGTAGTATAATCTAATTAAACACATACAACTAAATAAACTAAATGGCTTGTGTCCCAATGGTATCTCATGTTGTGTGTGAAACTCCCCAATCAAATGGTTGTTGGTTCAAGTCCTGCTTATAACATGTGAATTAGATACGTAGGTATATTGTGAGATAGTAAAAATTGCCGTTCTAAAAAAAACTAAATAAACATACCATACAACTAATTAAACACCCCTTACTAAAAAGTACAATAATATTTTCACAATGTACAATTTAAACAAGTTACAATATAATTCAAAGTATAAAAAACACTTCTAAAATGAAAAGTATATGTTATTATACACATTGTACAAACTAAAATGATGGTGCATATAGTTTTGAAAATCGGACTGTACCAAGAGGTTCAACCGAGAACCGGAGTCACCATCGGTTCGGCTAGCCAATAAAAGTCGTCCGAAGATGAACCGGAGAGGACCCGCCGGAACCGGTAAAAACGGGTAAACCAAGCACGAAATCAAATTCTTTTTATTTTTTCGATTAATCGTCACAAAATATCTGCCACCGCAACGCACGAATACCCTGCCACATCCCGTGTTTTCGCCTTGTCGGGATGTGATATGGAGTAAAACTAACCTAAAGGAATTTGATAGCAAATATCAAAATTTCTATATAAACACATTCCCACTTCCTATTCTAGGCGATGTAGGATAGTTTATTTTCCCAGATTTACTTTGAGACACGATATCTCATTTATATTAACTCTATTTTGAACATACTTTAGCTCGTTGCGAAGCTCTCTTCGAGGAAAACGCAAAACCACGAGCTAATATGAATATATATATACAACATATACATATATTAAATAATGTCCAAAGTTTGCAAAAAAACATTTTGCAAAAACCATTTTTTCCAACAAACCAAGCCTCACCGAGATCAAAATTTTTAATATCTTCGATTAATCGTCGCATGTTACCCAACAGCACAACACGCGGATACTCCATTAGTACATTTTAAAAGATCCAACAACCATATACATAAAAGCATGAATCACTCCTGCTCTTTCCCCTTCACCA
>BQNB010119819.1:0-20749 GCA_026074375.1 Tanacetum coccineum
AAGTGAGTCTGCTAGCATAGTCCTAGCTGCCTCAATCAGAGTCATGTTCTTTCTCTCAGCAACTCTATTTTGTTGTGGAGTTCTAGCAACACTAAATTCCTTTTTTATCCCTTTTAATCCATAGAATTCATTCATTTCCTTGTTTTTGAATTCTCTCCCATTATCACACATGATTACTTTAACCTTATGGTTTAATTGGTTTTCTATTTCTGTTATAAATTTCTTAAGAATCCCACTTGTCTCATCTTTAGAGGCTAAGAAGAAAACTCAGCTAAACCTGCTAAAGTCATCAGTCACTACAAGGCAATATGTCTTATGGTTGATACTCCTAACAGATGTTGGACCAAATAAGTCCATATGCGACATCTATAAGGGTTGGCTGATAGAGCTCACAAGTTTGGCCTTATAGGAGGCTTTGTGTTGCTTTCCCTTCTGACAAGCAACACAAGTATGCTCATTGTCAAAAATCTTTAAAGGAAGACCTCTTATAAGGTTTCCCTTTACAAGTTTTTTTCATTGTTTTAAAATTCACATGACCCAGCCTCCTATGCCATAATTTAGACTTATCAATTGTGGCTTTTGAAAACAAACAAGTTAAATCTCCAGAAGGAACAACATTCTTTAAATCAAAGCTGTACATATTGCTTTGCTTGGGAACTCTAAGCAGTACTTGACTTTCATCAAGTAGCTTAAAATCAAGAGACAAAACAAGACATTCAGTTTCAGTGAAAAGAACACTGTTTTTCTTGTTACACATTTGATAGACAGAGAAAAGATTAAACTTTAGTTCTTCTACAAAAAAACACATCTTCAAAGTCTAACTTATCTATTCTTATCTTTCCTTTTCCTGTTATCTTACCACCTCTAGTACTTCCACCAAAGGCAACAAAACCTCCATTAAGTTCTTAATAGTCAGTAAGGAAGTCTTTGTTCCCTGTCATATGCCTGGAAAATCTACTGTCAAATATTCCTTTGTTCTTTAAAGCTTGTTGTAGATCTCCCTGCACAAAAGTAAGAGAGCCAATGTCTCTTGGGGACCCAAGCTACTACTGACTTGAGTCTGCCTTGTGGATCTATATAATTTACTCTTTTTGAGACCCATGATCCACTATTGTCTTTGGAGATATTGTTTAAATTAGTCATTTTAGGTCTCCAAACACAACCCGCTGAGGCCTTAACAGCAGTGACCCCAGTTCCCTTAACAACACTAACTGCTATTTGCCTAGCAGTATTAACACCATTTACTCTAACAGTATTAACTTTTTCATTTGAAATCCTAGTATTTGGTGCTGTTGATTTATAAAAAGGCCTTCTAATAGGTGAATGAGACTTATAAAAAGCATTTGAAACATTTACTCTATTTGTATGGGTAGCAGTATTAACTAGTCTGAATGTACTAGTTGATGATGTTGCTCTTAGAGAGCTTTGCTTGGCAGTACTAACTGGTGTTCTTCCAAACCTTATTAAGACTACAGATGGAACAAATTTATTTTGATGATTTATTCTCTGAGCACTGTTCCAAACTGGTCTAATTTCCCTTTGACCAGTATTCTTTCCCATATTTTTCAAAACAGACTTTTTAGCCATTCTCTTTTCATGAAAATCACAGTCTTTTATTAGATGGCTGTAACTGCCACAAACAAAACAAGCTTTCTTTGTAAACCCAAATCCTAACCCCAGTTTTTGAGTCATTTTCCCATTCCAATCTCTTCTATCTACCTTAGGATTTTGAGTGATTATCCTAGGTTTTTCAGCTTGTTTAGGTTTAACAGATTCATTCCTAGCATTAGTAAACTCAATCCTTTTAAGACTAGGTTTGTCTGTTGCTTGCAAATCATTAGATTGAAAAATGTCCTCATCATCACTAACCCAATCTTCAATGATAACTCCACTAGGCCTAACAGATTCAACTCTAGGCATTTCTACACTAGCATTGCTAGGTGGAGTGATATTTGCTTCAACTTGAGACACACTAGCACTAGTCTTATTTGCTGTAGGCCTATAAACAGAATCATCCAATCCTGCAAAAGATAGGTCAGCTAGTGGAGGCATGTAGTTCCCAGTTAAAGGAGGAGGAACAACATGATATCCATTATCCTTTTTGAACCTATCATTTGTTTGATTGTCATCTCCATCACTTGAACGACTATCAAATACACTATTAAACAATTCACTACCACTTGAATCATTTTCATTCAATTGATCTCCATATCCTAGACCAGTTTTATCTTTATTTAAGTTTTTAGAAGATGTTTCAAACTGTTCTAGTTTAGCTTTTAAATCATCTTTTTCTCTTAAGGTTTCATCTAACTAATTTTTAAGTCTAGTGACAGCATTACTTTTATCTTTTACTTCAAATTCTAAGACTGCAATCTTTTCTTCATAGACAGCTTCATTTTTCTGATGAACAACTAATTGAGCCTCTACAGATTCTAGGCCTAACTGATAAGCTACAATTTCTAGATTAGCCTTACTAAGAGTTTGTCTCTGTTCATCAAACTATTTTTGAAGTTTTTCATATGTTTTTACACAGTTTTTAGAACAAGATTGTACCTCTGTGTCAGACCCTAAGGAGTTTGCAGTGTAGGCCATGAGAGCAAACTCAGTTGGTTCATCTTGAGCTATATAACTCCAGTCATATCCCTGTCCATCTTGGACAATCAAAGCATTGTCCTGAATAACCAATGCATTAGAGGTCTCAACTGGTATAGTCCTTCTGGTGTTGTCCTTGCTCCTATACCCTGCATCTCCATTCCTGTTCCCTTGATTTCTTGGTGCTCTACATTCCCTTGCAAAATGGCCCCTTCTATGACAGTTAAAGCATTCAACCTTAGTTTTATCAAAACCTATAGGTTCTTTGCCGCTGAAGATTAACTTTCTTCTAGTCTTCTTATAAAATTGCTTAACCCTCATAAAGAGCATGGCCACCTGCCATTTAAGGTCCATTTCTTCCAAATCATCATGATCAATCTGCTTTAGGTATTCATCATCCAATTGTGGACTATTTGACTAATTAGCAAAGAATGAGAAAATTTGATCATCAGTATATGATGATGAAGAGGCTTGTCCCTGAGAATTATGGCCTGATGCAGTAGAAACACCATCAGCAGTATTAACTTCATTACTACTGTTAGTGTCTTCTGCAGAGAGAAAGGCCACATTCTGAGAGTTTGAAGATGATCCAGAGGAGCCTTTGATATCAGCTTCAAACACTTTTAGGTTATTGTATAGATCATCAATATCCAAATCATCTATACCATCTTTGTTCCTCATAATCAAGGCTACATTGTTCCATGATGAAGGTAGAGCTCTTAAAAATTTCTGATTTGCATCTTCATTAGGAACAGCTGCACCATGAACTTCAAGTTGGCTGATAAGTTTTTGAAACCTATCATATGCTTTGTCTAGGCCTTCTATGTCAGATATAATTTTTTTTTCAAATTGTTGCTTCAAGACATTCTTCTGCATCTTTTTAGATTCAACATTGCCTCCAAACCTACTCTTGATAGCAGCCCACAAAGACTTGGCATCCTTTATTGTATGGAACCTCAGTTGATACTCATCAATGCTTTTAGCTTTTCTTTCTTTTTGTCTTGCCAATATAGCTTGAGCAGTCTTTGGAGGTACTTTAGTTTCAACACCATTCTCATCTTTTGTTGTTTGTACAGGTTCATCACCATTCATGATTATTGTCCACAAGCCATAATCTGTGTTTGTGAGGTACTGCTCCATCCTCATGCTCCAAAGGGTGTATTCACCTTTCTTGAGGATAGGTAGCTTTACAGTAGATATCATTTGAGGAGATTCCACTGGTGCCATTTGTGGTGCAGGTTCTTCACCAGACATCTTGTATTGTAGGTAGAGATCTGGATCTGGATCTGAATGAGTTCTTCTTATTCAGAGTTTCTCTACAAGCTCTGATACCACTTGTGAGTCCCAATGAATAGATCTTCTTAGCTTGTTAAAGCTTAGTTAACTTGGATAAATCCAAACTAACTATGTGAGAAACTATGATTATGAATACTACAAGTTATGCAGAATCTAACTTGTAATACTAAGAAGAACAATGTAAACAAAACTTTAAATATATATTGATTGCAAATATTCTGCCTAGGTTACAGAATAACTAACTATGAAAACTTGTATATTGCTTTAAAGATTGATGTCTCTAACTATGCCGTAGGGTTCCTTTTATACACTAAGGAAAACCCTAATGGGCTTACAAAACGCGTCAAGTGATCATGCATATCTATTCCTAATATAACTCATGCATATCACTTAAGCAGTACTAACTATATAACTAACAGTACTAACTATTATACTAACAGTACTAACTATACTGGCAGTACTAACAATGTACTGGCAGTACTAACTAACTATAACTAACAGTACTAAGTGTAGAAGCTCTGAATCCCAACAAAACATAAGCTAAAATCATATATGCACCTAAGTCCATATATAAGCTTAAACAAGTGTATGTTCACATCTTTTATATGTGTTTGCAACTGCTTATTTTTTTCTTTTTTTCCTAACTTTTTTATTAGGCGTATTTTTTGGCTTACAAGAGCTTATGTGTTTTCGGCTTATTTTGACACTTTACATAAGCTTATATATGCTCATAAGTTACAAAGTAAGAAAAAAAAGGCTTATAAAACATAAGTTGGAAAATGTAAGCGAATAAGCCCAAATTTAAGTTTAAACACTCTTTTAAGCTTATTTTAGACTCTGAGGAGCCTAAAAGCCGTGGTGGATGCCACTGAAGGTGAACTGCCTAGGAGAGTATTTGAGCGTCATGGTGGATCCGGCTGCGGGTTAGTACCCCTGCCCTGTATATCATTAAGTTACCTTTTTGGCCACTAACCTAGATGTTAAATTCATAAAGTTTACAAAAGAAATTGTAGTTAGATTGTGTTCAAGTGTTAGTGGCCGATTATCTACAACTTAATAGATGAAAGTATTAATCCATTAGTTGAATGAGAATATGAGCAACAGGTTGCGTGGTATCAACTTTAATCGTGCATCAGGGACTGTTTGGTACTAACTAAAGTGTTGCAGCAAGTTCAAAAATTTAATATGTTTGGATGTGTTTGTTGCCTGCTTATTTAACATTAACAGAGCTATTTAGCATTCTTATGTGTTTTGGTAAAGCTAAACGGCGTATGCTTATGAACTTAATAAGCCTACTTTTGATAAGTACTTTTTGAATCACAGTTTTGAGGTATATTTAACCGCGCGTCTTATGTGAACGCATTTCTAATCCATGTTTAGTATATTGTGAGCTTGGTTTTTAACTTCTTTAACTTTCATGAATTACTATCCTTAGGAGCTTGACTCATTGAAAATTTGACAATTGTTCTTGATCTTTTTATATGTGTTTCTAGATGGACACACGAGCCATAGGAAGACGGGATCATTCAGTTGAAGTGGTGAACAACAATATTTTTAACTTCTTTAACTTTCATGAATTACTATCCTTAGGAGCTTGACTCATTCAAAATTTAACAATTGTTCTTGGTTTTTTTATACGTGTTGCTACATGGACACACGAGCCATAGGAAGACGGGATCATTCAGTTGAAGTGGTGAACAACAATTTAAGAACAGGACGGTGCATAAAATACTCGGTCTAAGTTATCATCAGATTATACACCTATGTTTAGGATTACTTTTTTTTGTTATTTCCAGATGAAGGGAAAACTGATCAGGATACTCAGACACACAGATTATCAAGATTTCCCACACAAGGTTTATTTTTGCTTTCATTTTATATTTCCAATCTATGACGGAATTTTAAAACTCATTTTAAGGCCAATAGAAGTATGTTAGGATGTCGGTCCCGAAGAGTCCAATATTGACAGCGTCTAAGCGAAGGAAACATACCTTGAAAACAAAGAAACTAAATCTCTGAGAATGTCTTTTAGCATGATTCTAAAGGTTACACAAAGGTTGCTGAAAATTTAACTTTTAAGATGAGTATACCTGTTATAAAATTCCCGGTGTCCAAATAGCGTTGTTCATCAGTTTGGTTTTAGTTTTCGATATTTGTGGGAACTATATAGACTATAGCATAGAACACAGTCCAAACATTCGAACATTTAGGCCAGATTCGATATGTCCAGATGACATGTGAAAATCAAGACGATTTGATCGATTTGTGTATGAAATTCACAAGGGAAAGATTGGGCACTAAAACTAGATAATAATAAGCTAAAGCAATCGAAAAAATAGCAAAGAGAATAAGACTTGGAACAAGAAATAAACACTAGGAATGAACAAAAACCAACTTTGAAACTTAAACAAAGTCACACATAAGCTCAAATAAACTAAGACAAATCTAATAACTAAACTAACTCTAATAGCAAATACAAAAAGCAATAAAGCTAAATAAACCAGCTAAACACAACAGTACAAAAACTATTACTAACATTAAACTACCATACTAACTTGGAGTTAGTACTGCTAGGCTAAAAGTTATTACTGTTTAGCTTAATTTCGATACAGATAAGCTTAACAAAACACAAAAAACAAGTAAATACGTCAAACCAGCTAAAACAGAAGCTTCACCTAACCATTAATAAGGCACTTTGTAATAAATACTAAGCACCTAGAATGAACTAAAATGACAAATAAGGCCTAAAAAGTTTACAACTGATTACATTATTAACAATACTTTAAAAAGGAAAACCAAGCTTAAATAAAGCAGAACAAGCAAAGGAAATGGATTAATTCATCTTCTAAAAAGCTAAGGACATCTTTATATAACAGAAATAATAAGCAGATGAGTGTAGAAAGAACTACCAGTACTAACATTCTATCTAACATTATTAACTAGGTTAGTACTGTAAGTGCAGAGTTAGTACTGCAACCTATTAAAATCCAGATAAATGACTACAGAACAACTAAAAACTAACAGTGTTAAAACAAATGAACTAACAGTACTAAGCAAAATAAGCCCTAAACATACGAAAAAAGCATCAATAAGCAGTTCAAACAATCAATAAAAAAAACAAGAAAAAGAGAGACTTACAACACCCGTTGCTCAAAATAGGGTACAAACAAAGAATCTACAAGCTCTAGCATGTAAAAAACAAGCTAGTGTATAGTCCCATAAGCCCATAAGTGGGATGGTGTGTTTTTAGGATAGGTGTTAGGGTTTATATATCCAGAACTGCTTAATCATCCAATAACATAAGCTTGTGGTTATTTGATGAAGTGAAACTATAGATTTTCTCTCTACTACTTAACTTTTTATTATAACTTGAAGAAACAGTCTTATGAGTAAGCTGTGGTTGAGATATATTTTTTATAACACCAAACAATATGATTAAAAAACTCACACAGTTAATTGAAAATTGACCCTAAAACTTCAAACTTCATTAATCTTGGAAGTGTTACAAAGATAAAGTAAGAAGTTTAAATGTACTTTAAACAAACTGAAAAAAAGCTAAAAAATTTTTTATAAGATTTAAAAACTAAAAACTAGATCCTCAAAGGCTACAAAAAGCCTCTATATAAAAGCCTAGAGTACTTCATCTTTGCAGCTTGTGCTTCTTTGGAGAGATACAAACAAGTGTGCATGTTTGTGTGAGAAGGAGAGTCTAAAATGCACAACCCTAGTCTTCAAAATTATCTCATCACTCTGTGAGCATCTTTAGAGGCAATCCTCAGCTAATCAAAATGATTATTAAAGGTAGTGAATGGCCAACATGGCATATATTAATTACCAACTGGGGTGTGGGGGTAAAGTAGGGTGGGATGTAAAAGATTTAGGCTAGGATAGAAGTGGTATTTGCAGGGAAGAAAGTAAGGTACTACATACATTTAACTGATTTATTGGGCGGAAAAAAAAGACATTTTTTGGGGAGTTGGCAGTCTTGTTGCCCTCAAGTTGTATAACTTAAATGTAATCCTCAACCCGGTTTCAACTTTGGTCCCCATCCTTCTTATCACTTTGGCACATACAACTTTAGATTTGGCAAGTTTAGCCCCTCAAGTAGTATTTTATCTTCATTTTGGATGACTTTGACTTGCCCTTTTCACTCCCGTGCTTGGATTTGTTGTCTTTGGATATCTTAGCTTATTTTTCCTTGATATAACCGTATCCCCTGCAAAGAATACAAAAGCAAAACTTACAAATACAATGTTTTATTGGTACTTAACTTTTTAATTTTTACTTTGATGGAAGACAGCCTTATGATAAGCTGTGGTGAGAAGTTTTGTTTTAAACACAAACAAAATGATAAAGAAACTTAACACAGTTAATGTAAATTTGACTTAAAAACTTCAAACTTGCCATTAATCTTGAAAAAGTGTTACAAAGATTAATGTAAAAGTTGTAAATGACTTGAAAACAAACTGAAAATAAGATAAATTATGTTTAAGATTAAAAACTAAAACTTAGATGCCTTCAAAGGCTTAACACAAAGCTCTATACCTGTTATACAAATTCCCGGGTGTCCCAAATAGCTATGTTTCATACAGTTTGGTTTTAGTTTTCGATATTTGTGGGAACTATATAGACCATAGCATAGAACCACCAGTCCTAACATGCGAACAATTAAGGCATATTTTCATAAGTCCGGCAGAATGACAAAAGGTTTTTTTTGTGTAATCTGGAAATTAGCTTACTAATACCCCAAAGGACTTGTGAGCGAAGGTAAAAATTGTGGACAAAAATTGGGGATGGTATGTGTTTAGCAAGCACATTATTTATTTTGGTTGGAATGAAAGTTATTGTTTCATTTTAGTTTATTCGATACCATTTAGTCATATGCGGTAGTATTTGTGGTGTATGAATAATGTTAAACACCACGACTAAGTGCGAACATACAATGTCACAACTTGAAGAAATGACCATTAAGAGAGATGAAGATGTTGAGAATTTGGAGAAGCTTTTGGTCTAAGAAGAGTGCATTTCAGGAGCTACAATTTACTGAAAAACTTATTGTTTCACTTTTTGAGAGTATAATTATGTCAAATGTAATGTTGTACAAAAATGTTTGTTGTCTTAGATAAAGACATGTTCTTTACTCAAATTGCATTGCTTTTGTGCTCCGCCGACATAAAAGGGGGGCAAGTCACATCCTTACCAGGTTCACAGTCAGCCCAGATAGTTACTATAATAATGCACCTAAAATAATGCGGTTACGAACGTAAAACCCCGCGCTTCGCAGCGGAGCGCGGGTTACAAACCTTGTTTTATTAAAAGGCAACAAGTGGAGTCAATGCGCTCTTTTAATGTACTTTGCCTCCGACCGGGTCGACCCGCCGGAGATGCCACCGGAACCCGCCGTAACCCGGTTGTTGACCCGGGTCCAACCCAAATATTTTTTATTTTTTTAACCCGATCCGGCCCTCAAACACCATTGTTGAACACGTGTCGTCTTAGTCATCAAAATCCACCAAAACCTTCCATCTCATATCTACTCCAACAACATATATTCTTCCCACCGATCCACCTACAACATGTCAAACAAAGAAACACGCAGAAGATTGCAAAATGAATTAATAGAAGATTGCAAACACAAATAGGTACCCACACATACTGCACATAGACATCTTTATTTTTATGATGAAGAACAAGAGGATTACAAAAGAAAACCATATAGGTATTTTTTTTTAAAATTTTTTCTAATACTGGGCTTTAAACCAATTTTTGATTATGAAAGTTCTCCATAAAATATATCTCATTAATGGAACCAATTTTGCATGGTCGAATCGATCTGCAATATTGATGAATGTCGTTTATTCCAATTTCGTAAATTGTGATTATACATTGGTAGTTTATGGTGTGGGAGATTTTCTGCTATCTAGTTTGTTTTGCAGCACTTATAAATTGTTGTTTCTATAGCTAAATATCACAAGCATGTATTCTTTTTGGAGATGAGTGGGGAATCCTACAATGTGTATGTTAGAATGACACAGGCCTCAAAGTTTACATAATGGTTTAAAAATGTTTTAGTAGATCTAATTTAAAAACAGATGGAAAATTGCATTGTGATAATTGTATAAGATGAAAAGTAAACCATTTTAGAATTGCATTAGCTAAGTTATTTGGTTAATTTTGAATATGGAAAGTGGCACAATCTCCTTATAAGGGGTCCAGTTTTTAAATGATTTCAGTATGGTTTATGTATGCTTCTGGTAAGTAAACAAGCCATTTAAATACAAAATTCCAAAACATGTTTGGAAATAAAGTTAATTGCACAATTTTGTTGATCTGAAGTACCTGTTAGAGAACGTATGTGAATTTATGTGTTTTTTAGGTTGATTTAAAGATTATTTATATTAAACATTAATCAATAACATGAAGGTTTAAGAAAGAATATGAACCATGAACAAGGAATTCAGAATGTGCCTTCATCTTTTGCAATACAACTTGCTAACAAACCTGGGTCATGCGCAAGTAAGATCACGCTGTAAGCTCTCTTCGTAAGCATTTTACATATTTTTAATGTCAATGTACGTAAGATATATTATTGTCTTTTCATCACAAATCCATGTAAATGCCCCAAAAAAAGGGAAATTGGATAATGACAAATACTCACGTTCAAAACATGTTCAAAATGAACCCAAGTATAGTTTGTTAGGAAACAAAAACAATGACAGCATAATATTTATTGCGTTTTTGGTGATTCGGACCACAGATAAACCAACTGTTTTGCTTATGTCTGAATGAGATTTTTTCTTCATTTGTAATGTTTTTCCAAAATATTGTCATCATACATAAATTGTCGTGGTGCTAACATACAATGGCAAAAAAACGAAGTACGACGGAGGTAATGAAAAAACAAGTATTTGGCATTCAAAGAAAAAAAGGTGAAAGAAATGTATATGTTTTGTGTAAAATATCTGCATAGAATAACAAATGTGCCGAGGACAAATATATAGTGGTTGGAAGATTTGTAGAAATTGTGAGAAATTGGGGGATGGCTGATAGTTATTGGAGCGTTTGTTCTTACGAATTCATTTTTTAGAGACCAAGTGATGTTTTGTTTTAATTTACTAATGTTTTAATGAGAAACGCTCCAATAACGTTTTTAATGTATAATTTTTTTAGAGATTTGCAATAATCATACCATTTACATGATAAAAAGAAGATTTGTGCTATGGTTTTGTGTGATTAGTCTATCTTTCCTTTAATTCATTATACGAATGGACTTTGGTACGAGAGACGTACAGTCAGTTTAGAATACTGAGTTCTGTTTCTGAGTTCATGCATATCAAAATTAAATGTTTTTTATTATTGTAGGTGGGATTTGACTCTTCTTCTTTGCTCAAATGGATTATCAAGACAGGAAAGCGACATAGTTAGCCAAGCTTTGGCCATTGGGTTTACAGATGAACGGCAGTGTAACAATGTAGGTGAAAACATGTTTTCTCTCGGATATGTTGATGTAAGATTGTTACTTCTCAGGATTTTTTTTTGTTTATTAAAAAAAACTCCGGCTTTTTTTTATTTTTTTTTTGCCTTTTACTATTTGGACTAGTGGTCAACAGGTAAGCGGCTACCATCCACCTAAAAATACTATGTTAAAAGCTGTAAACGCTCATTCTCACAGACTTTGTCAAATCAGCAGGTGTTGTCCATTCGTGAGGTTCCGCAGCAACATCTTTCAACTACGGTTAATATGCGGAAAATGATACATGTGTTTTGATTTAGAGGGTGTTTTTTTTATGGCTTATGTTCTGTTATTTAAATACCGTTGACTCGTGTTAAGTAAGAGCTTCAAACAATGACACTTCAAGATCCAACATACAATTATTATACCTATAAATGACTTAAACAAACAATAAGTAACCCAAAATTTAATTATATGATTATTGTGGATACAGATGAATTTAAAAGTGCAACGATGTGAAATTTAAGAAATGCTTATTTCACTTTTGAAATTGAAGTTGCTTATTAATCATATAAAATGTGTAGAAAAACCAAGTATTAAAAGGCCTAAAGCGACACTCAAAGCGACATGCATATCCCTAAAGCGAGAAGCGACGAAAGTCGATCGCTTTACAGATAACTTAATAAACCCAAAAGAGCAAGTATGATAATTTACTCGAGATGAAAACAAAGATCAAATAAAAGCAAAAATAAGCTATTAAAAAAATAATCATATATAAATAAAACAAGGACCACAAAAGATAAGATAAATTCAAATCCAAAAAGCTTGTACTAAATTTTTAGATTCAGAATACTTGTTTTACAAGATCACATTGTCTTATGTTCCTCATTGATTTCGAGATCCACTGTATCCGATCGTCAACAACAAGATCCTCCGTCGGATTTATCATAGAATGTCCCCACTTTTAGATGCCAGTAATGCCGGATTCAATATTCTTGTATAATGCCTCGGCTCATCTACACCACTAGGCATCTAGCTTGGAAGGATGGTAGGTATGCCCGTACTTGTGAATAAAGAATTAAAAGTTGAAGAGATATAACATGGGAAGAGATGAATTGTTGTGATTAGTTTTGTAATTATTTTATCATAATATTCAGAATATAAAGGCTGGCTAGATACAACTGTCATTAGCTAAAAAATAAAAAGCTAGCTGTTATTCAAAAAAGATAGGCGCATTTTTTTTTTTAGGTCGCTTTTTTTCTTTTTTTTTTTTTTCTATAATTTTTTTTTATTTTTTTCTTTTTTATTGTTTTTTTTTTTTTTTTTTTTTTTTTTTTTTTTTTTTTAAGTTTTCTTTTCTTTTTGTTTTTTTTAGTTTTCTTTTTTTTTTTTTTTTTATGTTTTTTTTTTTTTTCTTTATTTTTTTTTTCGTGTCGGCCAAACAACGCTTTTTCTCCTCGCTCTAGTAAAACGCCACGCTTCTTTGGAATCAAAGCGCTTTAGGGCGCTTCGTTCGCTTCTTTTTGTTCTTCGCTTAAAATCCGCGCTGTCAACCGCTTTTTTTCCCTCTCGATTTTGACTACAAAAACGATTTTGATCATATTTGGTGACAAACCAAGCTAGGCATAAATTAGAATCACATCATAAAGGTTTGTTCGAGATTTGTAGAAAAAACATGGAGAAATCCAATAGCCTAATCACTTCTCTATACAACTTTTTATATGAGTACCAATAAAATAATAAACGAGAAGAATTGTAAAATGTCCAGCAAACAGAGTAATATAGAATGCGTACTAACACTAGTCGTTCACAGAGTCCATTCAAGTAATGGGCAGACTACGTTAGGTGATTAATTATTTAAGAACATTCCCAAATCCCTAATCCCCCTTATTATGTTTTTTACGAGTAGATGAATAGATTATAGTGTTTGTGTAACAAAGAAATTAATGATCTGCACATTTATTGTCATTTTGACCAAAAATTGGTGTTTTTTTTATTCTTTCATTTCAGCGATGGTGGCTGGAAACATCTCTTTTGTAACACAAACCAAATTAGATAATAGAGTGTTAAAGGTGCAATGCCTTTAACCATGTTACTGTTGGTATTTTAATATTTCTGTATCAGAATTTCAGCATAAAGGAAATAGTTGTATATTGGCATGTGGAAGCAAGTTATAGGGACGAATCCTAGCATACAAAGTCAAGAGCTTAGGAAATCGGTATCAATTGCCTATGCATCTTGTTCTCTTCAAAAGATTTGTATAGTTGCCTTTGGTTGCGAAAGACAGCATGGTAAGCCAAGTCGCAGACATTGAGCCCACATATCAAACGCAGTGTACTAACACAGGTGAGAACAAGTTTATTTTTAATTGTCCCGACCATGTATATACGTGTAATGTATTTACCCTACGTAAAACAGGACTAATTTATGTTGGAATACTTTTTTTTCTCTCTTTTCTTTTTGTGTCCGCGCATAATTAACAAGGCGAACTGGCCGAATAACACTTCATGCACTTAATCAACCATCGTAACCACACGTCATCCCCACAAAGAAAGATCATACCGCCATTTCCCTGTCCAACCGCGTGAATGTTTCAAACCACAGTAAACATCCAACAGATGGAAATATGATGTTTATGTTTGACAATTTTAAAACTGCTATGCGATTATGGATGGTGGGGTGGGTGGTCTATCTTCGACGCTTTTGATGGAAATCTTAGTTATTTGTAATATATAGTTTAAGTATGGTTTGTTTGAATCACATAAGGTCATAAGTCGATCATTGGGACCGCTGGAATGTAAGTGACATTAGTCAGACGATCAGACCTTTGGCGAGATGTAAAAAACACATCGTAATAAAGGACGCAGGTGCAACTGCTCAAAATATCGACATAGTTCTGCAACCGACTGCTGGCACACCTGAACAATTTAACTCGTTCTCTTGAAGAAGGTAACATCAATAGTAGCCTTTATAGTAAATTAATATTCATACCTTCTGTGAATTGACTACATTAGATTGTTTTGCCGATTGTTATTTCTGGTTTTTATTGTTAGAGTAACATCAAACTGCAAAGTTCGGCTTTCAAACCCACGACTCCTCCAAATGCGTATGCTGAAAGTAAAAAGAAGAAAAAAACCAAATTTGATGTGATTCAAAACGTAGAAGTAAATAGAAATGCGAGAAAGCGTCTGACAACGACCCCATCAAATACGCCTGTCGAGGTTACCCAGCTACCAACACCAACTACACGACCTCTTCATCCTAGTAATACCATAAGAAGCCATCTTATGACAGATGAAACAAGCATACCTGTTTTCAAAATATCTAAACTTTTTCGGAATATGAACACTGATAAGCTTCAATCAGGCTCTATGAAATGCAAAGGTAAAGATCTTTGTTAACACTTTTTCATACTCACATTTTCATAACTGATCTTTAATCAAACTTATCTTGTAATTTTAAGGTTTTAGAATTTTTATATTCTGAAAGATGTTTGCTAAATTGTACTATTTTTTTTATGTCACCGAACCGGCATTACTTACTTTCCTGTAGTAACAATAGTTTTAAATTATCCTAAAGATATTGGTTGAATAACGGTAATTAAATTTTTGAATTGTGTTTTTCTTGCGGTACAGAGACCCTCGAGCCCAAAGACGGCATCCCTTGGTGGACTCTATTTGTGTTTCAGATATCAAAAGATGTCTTAATGAAGGCATTGACTTTCCATGGTAAAAACATTTCCAAACTTTAAGAAAAGATGGTACTCGTACTGCTATAGAAAATAACTAACGCCGACCACGAGGAGCAGCAAGTGCATGTAAATGTTACAAGTCACATATATACCATATAAATTTTCCTGTTCTTTTAATTGTTTCTTTTAGTCAAAATAAAAAGGATTTAAAGGAGTAGATCGAGTTTTAGAAAGATTATTATATCTATAAATAGATGCACCTGCGTAGCACACATACAAACCTGAACTGGCAATCTGTAACGTCATAATGTAACACGAGAACAAAATAGGATAAATTCCAAGCCAGCAGAATTAGGTAAAAATCCTGACCCTGGGGGGGAGTGGGGGGGGGGGCCTGGGATACATCTAGGGCCAACTCAGATAAATATTAGTAATCACATGTGTATGGCAAACGTCAGATGAACGATTGTCTTCCTGATCTAAGTTATAGGCATTCACTGTTAGCTTATTTATCTACATTGTTTCCTTTTGCTTCACTAAAAGTTTCTATTTAAGAGTTCCTATTTAAAATGACAATAAACGATGAATGTTACCTGCATAATTGTTCTAAAAGGCAACATATCGTTTTGTGCAACGGGACCATACATAAATAGAGGATAGAGCATGGTACATAACTCACGATATACGTAATAAATACGTGAACAAGTGTCATGAGTACGTGTCGTGTGTACATTGGCGTTTAAAGCGGCGATCAGTAACTGAATAGAAGGGTTTTTTAAGTCTTTTGTTTTGTCTGCGGTTGCAACGTTTCAAACAATTAAATCATAAATAGCCATATTTTGAACAATAGGAAAAAGAAATAGGTAGCATTACACTGATGGTATCAAGTTGTAACTCGACATGTATCTTATGAATATAGAACTTTGAAAATGTAACATGGACTTCAGTGAAATACAACAAAATCAAATGCCCCCGAGCGGTAAAAAGGGCAGAAAGTTTGTCAAGAAAAAATAGGGTTTCAATTGTGGTGAATGTCTCAGGCTTGGAAAATGAGAGATTTGAACAACTGTTGTAATGTTTCGAGCTGCCAAATCAGTGTTATTGCCTTTCATCTACCAAGGCTTAGACAATAATCTGTAATTCAATTTCGCCTTGAAATAGGAAGTCAAAAATAGCGTAAAACCCGCGCTCCGCATTGGAACGCGGGTTGAAAACCTAGTAAAGTTAATATCTTAGGATTGGTCCATTAATTAAACAGAGGCGATACGACTCCGTGCATGCACTGGATTTAATTTTCAATAAAAAAATGAACTATTGCTTAGGTCTAAAACTTAAACATTTTTTATCCATTATTTATAATGGACCCGAGTGCTTCACGCTTATATTGTTACAAAATATTTGAAACTGAACACGTTTCAAAAGATACACACGATTATCCATTTGTTTGTACATGTTTATTTGATTTATTATATAAACAAAAATTGAACTATGTTTTTTTATTTTTTTGAACGGCGATTGTGGCTACATGGCTCCTAGCCCAGAAGGCGTAGTGAGCCCATACAACCAGGTTGGGTCCAGCCCAAAAGGCAATGGCACCCTTCCCTTTACGCACGCGGAGGAAATAGACAAAAAAAGAAAAAATAGTGCCCCTATCCGCCCTATACTAGACTCGAACCTTGATTACCTTGACTAGGAGGGTAAAACCTCCATACCATTAGACCAGGAAGGCACGATTTGGAAAAAAACATAGAACAATGTAAGCAATTGTATTCAAGTCATGAGATTCTTTATATTATTATCCTAGTATTAATCCCGCGCATGCACGGGACTTAAACATTATGTTTTTTAAAAATATATGTTTATTTTTATTTTATTTTATAAGTTTTGTTATAAAGTATTATCAAAATCATATGAAAAGAATAGATTTATCAATTCTTTTATATATTATATGAACCTGATGATAATTAGTAATTTTTTGTCTTTTAATTTACCTGACTCGACATTGTGAGCCGACTAATCCTAGCGAAACTACCTTTTTAGGTAGCCACGTGTCAGGCTCAAAAGGTGAATCTTGAGGCCTAGACAAGGGGGATTATTTACTCCTCGTATGTATTTGAAACCATTGAACCTCCACTTATGGAAGGTTGATATTCTTATTGTTGGATATCCAGTTTTAGAAATTGTATAAAAGTATTAAGATTATAGTTGCAGTGATTTTGTATCTTAGTACTTAGGAATCAATTGTTCATACTTTGTCTTTAAAACAAGAAAAGAATTATCGGATCTGGATCGTTTTTGCTTTGCAGTATCGTAAAATCGTAAGATCCTAAGATCAGGATCGAGATCTTAACAACCATGAGATTATGTTCTATACGGATCTTTTCTCATATATATAAAGGTGTATTCTTTTCTTAAATATTAGAAGTTAAACTTGAAAAACATAAACATGGTAACAAACTTATGATAAGAAAATTTAAATATTGTTAAATTCTTAAATTCGTAAACTTTATCATTATTCGTTTATAACACATAAACTTTTTTATCCTAGCAATAACTCCATATTGTAAGTGTTGTCTTAATGATCACACCAAAATCACAAGTTCGCATATATTATTACTAGTTATAATGCCCGTGCACGCACGAGACTTAAACGTTATGTATTTTTAAAATATATGTATAATTTTTTTTTCTATTTTATAAGTAATGTTATAAAGTATTATCGAAATCATATGAAGAGAATAGATTCATTAAATATTTTATATATTACGTAGCATATGAACTTGAGGATAATTAGTATTTTTTTTCTTTTGATTTACCTGTTTTCTTCGGGTAGATATGAGATGTGATTAAATAATATTAAATTTTTGTTTGGAAGTAAGAAATTGTTTACGTTTGTTGTATTTTAGAATATAAAGTTTAGTTGTATAAAGTTTAAGAGGGTTATTTGTTTATTTTTTTTAAAGTTATAATAAAACTTGTAAATTTATAAATTTACACTTAACTCAATATAATTTATTTAAAATTAAAAACAACTAAAGATTTATTAATTACCTCCGCTTTTTTTAAGTTTTATTTCACAAATTTGACACATATATTTTATGTGTTTTTTTCTCCATCATATTTCTCCACCAATAATTTTTAATTTTGACCAAATTGATTCAGTTTTGACTTTTTATTTACCAATCAGATCGTACGATTTTGCCTAACTAGTAAAATCAAGCGTTCTGATTGGTTTAATTTTTTCTTATAAGATTCAATTTGATAGAAAACTCTGAAATGATGCAATTCTTTTATTATATAAAAGATATATAATTTAATTTTATGATACTGTAGTTCGAACTCAAAGCCTTAGTAAAAACTGCATTTTTATTAGATATTATTTATGATCAAAAATCAAACATAACTAAAAAATATATACATCAATTCGCTTAATTCTCAAATAGGTTAACGGGTCAAATTAGCCTTAAATTCAAAAGAGATGCTACATTCACAAAAGAAAGTTTCATAAAAAGACGTGACATGCATTAATAGAGAGATGATAATAAAAAATGACTAAAAAAATTTGATTGATTACATATTATTTTGTGAAAGTTTTATTTTTTTAAATATTTTGTGGATGTAGCAATGCCATAATTCAATGGTATGTACATTTTAAGACGGCTATTCATTAACCGTCATATATATAATATCATGCATAAAACGTGATATTATTTTTATGTTAAAAATATAGTCAACACAATGTATCTTCAGAGTGATAACTACACATATTATATATACTAGTATAGGGGTGTTCATCGGTTCGGTTTTCGGGTTTGTGGGTTATACGGTTCGGGTTCATCGGTTTGAAAATTTTCAAAGTCAAAACCAAAACCAAACCAAACTAATTATAAAACGGATAAAACCAAACCGTACACCAAATTAGAATTCGGTTTGGTTTCGGTTAAAACCAAAAAACCCAAATTAAAGGGAACTCCAAAAAAATTAGAAACGTTCTCCTCATAATATTATCTAAAAGTTATAAATAAAAAGCTAAAACGAAACATAAAAAATACATATTAAAAAAACTCACTTTCCACCCTCCATTTATATATAATCCAATGGCTATAAAAAATGGATATTAAAAAAACTCACTTTCCACCTCATTTTTAAAAATTAAATATCTCACAAACCGTTAATCGTTACGCAAAACGAAACATACCATCGCGACGAGAATTAAATCATCTTTCTATAGAGGGGCAATTTGATATACTTTCGACGAATTTTTTTTTCAATTTTATTTTTCAGTCACTTCTGAAAAAATCACATGTGATTCGAGAAAATCACATCACAAATCACATATGATTTTATGAAATCACATGTGATTGTGATACAAATCACATATGATTTTTTCAGACGTGACTAAAAAATAAAATCAGATAAAAGTTCGTCAAAATTATATCAAAGTGCCCCTCTATAGAAAGATGATTTAATTCTCGCCGCGATGGTGTATTTTTTATCGTTTAACAATTTACCGTTTAACAATTTACCGTTTGCAAGATATTTTAATTTTAAAAATGGGGTGAAAAAGTGGGTTTTTTAATTAATCAAGAAATGAGTGGTTATGATTGATCTATTAGACCTTTGATAAATATTGAGTCTACATTGATCTCATGAATATAGCATTTCTCATTGCACAATTGGTTGCACATAAAGTCGGTTAACATAAGTTAAATTCATGAGTGTGTCTTAATATTTGTTTAACAATTTTCAAAGACGATTCAAATTGTTGTGGTGTTTTAAATAAATTTAAAGACACATATAATTAAAACCTACTCTCTCCGTTAATAGTCCGTGTTTTTTTTCTTTTTTTTAACATACCGCGTTTTCTTTTTGAATGTCCCATTTTAATTGTCCACTACTAAAAATAGATATTAAAGTTTGATCGGGTTTACTATATTACTGAATAAATTATGAATCTTATTAACAAACAATACTCAAATCTCAATTTGAGTATCAATAACAACACAGAAACTGATCTCAATCAGTAAATCAATCAACCAAACTATTAATCACTGCTACTCAGTTGTGGATCTATTATCTAAATTAATAATAGTTCTATTACAACAATAACAAGATCAAGATGATCTAACAAAACTAAGAACTTTAGAGAGTGAGAGAGACGATTTTAGAAAGAGAGAGAGATATATGAAAAAAGTGAAGACCAAAGCTGGTCAATTCAGCTTATATAGTAGCTTGACCACCGACTTAGAACTTTAAAAAACTTGGCAGCAACAGCCCTCAATCTTTCATTCAATATCCATCTTCAGCTAACACTTCTTATAAGACTAAACTGAAAATAAAACAATGACACAATAAGCCCCTCAACATATATGTTTACCTATTGAGACTAATATTCTAAATACCCCTCCCCCCTTAGTCTCAACCTGGTAAACATCATGCATACCAAGATTTTTAACCAATTCTAAGTGTTGGACTGTATCCAACCATTTTGTAAGGATATATCTGCAATTTGATTTGCAGAATCCACCTTTATAGTTTTAAAAACTTCTTTTAAAACTTTTTCTCTTACAAAATGTAAGTCAATCTCAAAATGTTTTGTTCTTTCATGAAAAACTGGGTTGACAGCTATCTTAATAGTTGAATTGCTGTCACAATGAAGTGAAACAGGCAAAAGATTTTCTATTTGTAAATCTTTTAAAATTATTAAAATCCAAATC
>BQNB010119820.1:0-20749 GCA_026074375.1 Tanacetum coccineum
AATTAAATGGCTTACAATGATATTTAACTGGAATAGGTTCTTTCCATACTCCATTCTCTGTCCATGCTTTTTCATGTACCTAAGGCACGTTTTTGTTTCATTCATAAATCCAATCATCTTTGTATTCGTCATAAGTCTTGAATCCCTCAATATCTTTAGTAAGGAGATCAGGATCTATCTTGAGTAGGTAATTGAACTCTTTGAATTTTTCGCATAGCGGTGTTTCATAATCGAACAAGTTTGTTTCAATCCTAAAAATTTCACCAATTTCATGTTCATCATCATGATAGTTTCCTCAAGATCGTAAGATTCGTCATCCTTTGGCTCAATTTCATTACTTCCTATTTTCCAATAATCCCATAAAGCTCCTTTAGTAAATATATCCATAGTCTTATAGTTCACAAACTTTGAGGCCAACCAATTTTCAAATTTGAGGTTAGTTGGGTCCCATCTAATCATTTGTGTGTTAGTTTTGCCAGTGCGAGAAGACCGGTAGTATTTTCCAAAGAATTTTGCAGTTAAATCAACCCAACTATCAATTGATTCTTTAATCTTATCAAACCATCTCCTAGCTCCACCAACTAATGAGATTGGGAAGACAATAACTCGAAGCATATCTTGATTTACATTGGGTAAATCAATTGGATCAACAATTCTGAGGAAGTATTCGACATGTTTCACTGCGTCTTCTCCATTGGTTCCATCAAATGCATTATTGTGCAAATCATCAAGGAATTTTCCTTTTTAGCTCATAAGCGTTCTTCCCATTAACCGTAATGCATGTAATCCCTGAATAGTAGTCTTCTTGGTCATTAGTCAAGAATCCTTTCATAATTGATTCCGTTTTCTTGTCTGTCATATCTTCTTAATCAACTAGCTCTGATAAGTATTATCTACAACAAAGGTAAAAATATCAGCAGGATTTTCTCTAAAGAAAGATAGAAAAAAATTTAGCAAGAAAATCAAATATGAAAACTAAGATTCTGATTCTGTTTCAAATGATCGATACACCGTATTCAATTGAAGTGAATACGCTGTATTAATCTTTTGAGTGAATATATTGTATTGGACAGAAAGTTGGATACGCCGTATCCAATGGAAGTGGATGCGTCATATCGAGTTATCGACCGGAACAGTGTATTAGAAAAATAATTAAATACGCCAAAAATTAAACACACAAATATATAAGCAAACAAATAAATACAAATATACAAAATATACATAATATACACTAATCTAATTACACTAATCCTAAAGGTTAGATCTAATGTTAAAAACCAAAATATCAAATAAAAATCAAGATTAATTTTCACTCCCCAGCAGCGGCGCCAAACAACTTGATGTGTCGTTGTATGGTGTTTATTTATGAAAGTTCAAGTTTTAAATTTACATTTTGCTTACTTAACCAAAAACAACACTTTAACGGGCAGTGTACCCGGTCGGTGATAGATTCGTGGTAAGTAGGGTGTCGAACACTTGAAGCGAGGTTAAATCTTTCAATTTATTAATTACTTTTGGTTTACTAATCTAGTTAATTCAAATTTTAAGTCAAACCTATGTTAATCTTATGTTAGTTTCTAATCCTAATTATAACAGGTTAAAAGGGGGGGGGTGGGTTCAGTCTGGAGGACTCTTGGCACAAGTTTGGTGGTGACTACAATCATTTTAAGACACTTTAACCTATGCAAGCAATTAACATAAGATAAAAGAGCGATCAAGCATTATAATAGAAAACTGTATTAAACCATTCATTTAATCACGATTAGAAGTTGGTTTGTTTATTCAGTGCAATGATTACTTATCTCGAGGCGCATATCATTCTTAGACTTAGGCGGGGACTTCTTCCTAAGACCTAGACATGTAGTATTTCTGTCACATTAAACGCATCTGCATAACGATCCTTATTTGCTGCATTTATAAGAATTTGTTAAACCTAGCTCATAGTGACTTACCACTTTTGCAACGGTTATCATACACAGCAGTCCAACTAAAAACAAATCTTTACCAACTAATTAAAAACGTATCGTTGATCCAAGGGTCAATATAGGTCCATAAGCTCACAATCTAAAGGCAAAGATGGTCGTTAATCATGATCCTATGTTCTAGATTGTATTAATCACTATAGGAAGAGCTATCCTAGCATCTAGATACTTTGTCTGTATCACTAGATCAGTTTGAATGTAGGTTGGGTCGCATATAATAGCACATAAACAAGTATAAATTGATAAACATAAAAAGCATACAACGAATAAATTAAGCAATCGAGATATAAACAAAAACCAAACATTTAGATCCTCATAATAATGGCTAATAACCAAGGGTATTAGCCTTCAAAATCTTAATTAATACAAGAGTATGGCTTTGCCAGGTAAAACTAACGAGTAGTTAACGACATATACCAAAAACTGATACGATTTTACAATAAGTATCAAGAAATTACCGTTGTCTTTCTATGGAATTAGAATGCGTTGCAAGACCTCTTCAGCTCTTTTAAATCCTTAAAAATCGACTTTTGTGGTTTAAGGTATTTATAGCACATAAACAAGTATAAATGTGATAAACATAAAAGGCATACAACGATAAATTAAGCAATCTTAGATATAGACCAAAAACCAAACATTTAGTCTCATTATAAAGACTAATACCCAAGGGTATTAGCTTTCAAACATATAATTAATACAAGAGTAATGTTTTTTTTTTTTTAGCTTAGCCAGGTAAACTAACTGATTTGTTAACGAATGATACCACAAATGACAACGATTACAAAAGTATAAGAAATTACACGTTGTCTTCTATGGATTGGAATGCGTTGCAAGACCTCTTCTGCTCTTTTATGCCTTTAAAAATTGACTTTTGTGGTTTAGGTATCAAGAATATGATTTAGCACACTTAAAACACGTTTTTGAGTTTTCTATTTATAGGTTCTGGAGTCGGTATCGATACGGCATATCCAATGCGTTGGATACGGCGTATCAGGGGTTTCCTGGAGTAGGGACCATGTTTGATATCTTCTAGAATATTCTCATACTATATCTCTAATACGGCGTATTGGTCTTCTCTCGATACGGCGTATTGATCTTGTTTCCTTCGTGGTCTTTGATGAGTGCAAGCACAAATACGCCGTATATTCCTTGATGGATACGACGTATTGGTCTTCAAAACAATAATCTTCAAAATATCTTCGTTTAAGCTCCAAAATGCGTGCCTTTTAGTCAAGTTTCACCAAGTACTCCATAATTACTGCAATTCTCAAATATAAACGATTAAGTAACAATTCTTTGCAATAATCGTACAAAATGGGTCAATTACATGGGATAAATGATGCTATTAAATAGACGTTATTTGATGTCATCAACTACACATCACTAAGTATAACTAATATTACTATAATTACCTTACATCTCATTTTGTTATTTGATGGTCCATTCATCCATCCATTCATTCTTGCATCCATTCATTTACCCATTCATTCATTCATATGTCTGCATCATGTATAGTAGATATAAAGACGATTTATATAAACTTTTGCTTGTGCAGGTCATGGCCATTTTTTTATCTCAGTTTCATCAGATTCATCATAAGAGAGTGTGGGGACATCTACCTGACGAGTTATCTTGTTTGGTACTATCCCTACCACTGTTCCTGACATTACACCTACTGTTACTCCACCTACTACTCATGTTGACACCAAATTGATACCCCTTGAGACACCTACTGTTTCACCCACTATACCACCATCTCCAGATTATACACCTGCATCACCTGATTACTCATCCACATCTGATACGGAGTCTGATATATCTGAGTATCCATCATTAGAACATATACCACCACTACCAGCTACTTCACCATTCTTATCGTCGTTTGATGATACTACAGACAGTGACACACTAGATATACCACCATCACGCACCCATGATACCCCATTTACAGATATTACTCTTTCTACTCAGATTTCACCCACAACATCTGGAGCATCTCGTCGCCGAGTTATGATTATTTCACCTGCACAACCCATTCCTCATGGTCGACCTTACCGTTACCATACTAATGGATCACTTCATATGTTGACTGCGAGAAAGAGGGTTGGACCACTACCTACCCACCGAATTGCTGTGAGACATTCAGTTGATTACTCTACATCGGATCATTTTACTTTAAATGATTAATCCCAAGATTCTTCTTTCGATTCTTTATCTGATCATTCATCATAAGCACCATCATCGGGTATGAGATATAGTCATAAGTTATGTTCATCAGTACCAAGTATTCCTCATTCACCTATTGTTTCTATTGAGAAACCATCTCATTTGTTATTTGCGGGGCCACTAGCGAAGAGTGAGGATGACAAGAATACGACTAGGGCGATGATAATGGAGACATAAATAGAGGAGGTAATGGAAACAAAAATGGTAATGGAGAAGGAGATGGCAATAGAAATGCCAATGGGAGCGGAGGAGGAAATGGTAATAGGAATCATAACATGAACTTTGGAGGTTTCATGCCTGTTGCTCAAAAGTGCACATTTCAAGATTTTCTGAAGTGCCAGCCACTTAACTTCACAGGAACTAAAGGAGTTGTTGGGTTGACACGTTGGTTTGAGAAGATGGAGACAGTGTTTCATATTGGCAATTGTCCACCAAAGTACCAAGTGAAGTATGCTACATGCACGCTACTGAATAGTGCTCTAACTTGGTAGAACTCTCATAAGAGAACAATTAGAGTTGATGCTGCATATGCTATGAGATGGGTAGATCTTATGAAGTTGATGACTGAGGTATACTGTCCAAGGAATGAAATTCAGAATATGAAGACTGAACTGTAGAATATGACTATGAAGGGAAATGACTTGACTGCTTACACCAATAGATTTTAAGAGTTGATTCTGCTGTGCACAAGAATGGTCCCGGATAAGGAGGACAGAGTTGAGAGGTACATTGGAAGGTCTACCTGAAAATATCCAAGGAAACGTGATTGTTGCTGAACCCACTAGACTCCAAGATGCCATCTGTATTGCTAAGAACTTGATGGACCAAAAGTTGAAAGGTTATGCTAAGAATGCTGAGAATAAGAGGAGGTTCGATAATAACCTAAGAGATAACCGTCAACAACCACCGCCTTTCAAGAGGCAGAATATTGAGGGTCAGAATGTGCAAAAGCTTACACAGTCAGAAACAATGAGAGAAAGGGGTATGCTGGAACCTTACCCTACTGCAACAAATGTAAACTGCATCATGAAGGGCCATGTATGGTAAGGTATGGAAATTTTAAGAAGGTTGGTCATACGACTGGAGATTGTACGGTTGCTGTTGTTCCAAACGCTTATAGGGCTCTATTTGGAAATTAGCCGGGTATTACTTGTTACGAATGTGGGAGGCCGGGACATATTAAGAAGGATTATCTTAAGTTAATGAACCAGAATCGTAGAAACAAGACTGGGAATAAGAAGGGAAACAATGAAGCTACGACAAGAGCGTATGCCATTGGTGGAGGAGGAACTAACCCCAATGCCAACGTCGTCATGGGTACGTTCCTTCTAAATAACTATTATGCTTCTATGTTATTCGATTCGGGTGCTGATAGGAGTTTTATGTCGTCTACCTTTAGTGCCTTGCTTGATGTTACCCACATCCACTTTAGACACTAGTTATACCATAGAACTTACCGATGGAAGAATTTCAGAAACCAATGTTATCTTTAGAGGCTGTACGTTAGGATTGTTAGGACATCCATTCAACATCGATCTAATACCTGTAGAACTTGTTAGTTTCAACGTCATTATTGGTATGGATTGGTTGGCGAAGTACCACGCAGTGATCGTATGTGACGAGAAAATTGTCTGCATCCCTTATGGAGATGAAGTGTTGATAATCCGAAGTGATGATGGTGACGGTGGAAGTAAGTCGAAAATGAGTATCATATCGTGTACAAAGGCCCAGAAGTATATTCAGAGAGGATGCCAATTTTATCTTGCTCAAGTTACGTCCAAGAAGGCTGATGACAAGTCGAAAGAGAAGCGACGTGAGGACGTGCCGATTGTGTGAGGATTTCCGGAAGTCTTTCCAGAAGATTTACCTGGATTACCACCCATTCGACAAGTTGAATTTCAAATCAACTTAGTCCCTGGTGTTTCACTTGTAGCATGAGCCCCGTACCGATTAGCACGCACTGAAATGCAAGAGTTATCCACTCAGTTGCAAGAACTTTCTGACAAAGGATTTATAGGACCCAGTTCCTCACCCTGGGGAGCTCCGGTCTTGTTTGTCAAAAAGAAAGATGGATCTTTCGGATGTGTATCGACTACCGTGAACTAAATAAACTTATTGTGAAGAATCGATACCCACTTCCAAGAATCAACGATCTGTTTGATCAACTTCAAGGGTCAAGAGTCTACTCCAAGATCGACCTGAGACCCGGTAATCACCAACTCAAAGTTCGGGAGGAAGACATCCTAAAGACAGCATTTAGGACTCGCTATGGTCACTACGAGTTCCAAGTGATGCCGTTTGGCTTGACTAACGCACCGACGGTATTCATGGACTTGATGAATCGGGTGTGCAAACCTTACCTGGATAAGTTCATGATAGTCTTCATCGACGATATCCTGATCTACTCCAAGAGCAGAAAAAAACATGAAGAGCACCTTAAGTTAATATTGAGGTTACTTAAGAAGGAGGAATTGTACGCCAAGTTTTCAAAGTGAGAATTTTGGCTCTTAAAAGTACAATTTCTCAATCATGTGATTGATAGTGAAGGCATTCACCTTGATCCTACAAAGATTAAGTCAATCAAGGATTGGGCATCACCTAAGACTCTAACTGAGATTCGTTAATTCTTAAGTTTGGCTGGTTATTACCGATGATTTATCAAAGATTTCTCAAAGATCGCTAGGCCTATGACGAAGTTAACTTAGAAATGCGTGAAGTTCGAATGGGGAGAAAAGGCAAAAGTCGCTTTTCAGTTGTTGAAGCAAAAATTATGTAGTGCACCAATTTTGGCTTTACCCGAAGGGAGTGAGAACTTTGTGGTCGACTATGATGCTTCGCATAGAGAGTTGGGCGCAGTTTCGATGCAAAAGGAGAAAGTCATAGCTTACGCATCATGCCAACTTAAGGTGCATGAGAAGAATTACACCACACACAACTTAGAACTTGGTGCAGTAGTGTTTGCCTTGAAGATGTAGAGACACTATCTATATGGTACGAAGTATGTCGTGTTCACTAATCACAAGAGTCTACAACATATTCTTGATTAGAAAGAGTTGAACACGAGACAATGAAGGTGGTTAGAATTGTTGAGTGATTACAAATGTGAGATTCGATATCACCCAGAAAAGGCGAATGTGGTGGCAGATTCCTTGAGCCAAATGGAAAAGATCAAGCCGCTACGAATTCGAGCCTTAGTGATGACGATTTAATTAAACCTTCCAAAGCAAATTCTAAAGGCTCAAGCCGAGGCAAGAAAGGAATAGAATTTCGCTACTGAAGATCTGCATGGTATGATTAACAACCTTAAACCTCGTGCTGACAGAACGTTATGTTTGAACACCGAAGTTGGATTTTGTATTTTGGAGATTTGAGGGCTTTGATTATGCACGAGTCGCATAAGTCAAAGTATTCCATCCATCCTGGATTGGATAAGATATACCAAGAACTGAAGAAGTTGTATTGGTGGCCCAACATGAAAGCAAAAATTGCCATCTACGTCAGTAAGTGTTTAACGTGTGCCAAGGTTAAGGCCGAATATCAGAAGCTGCCTGGTTTGTTGGTTCAACCAAAGATTCCGTAGTGGAAATAGGAGAACATAACGATGGACTTCATTACTAAACTACCAAAGACAGCAACAGGTAAAGACACGATTTGGGTAATCGTAGATCGTCTGACCAAGTCTGCTGATTTCCTACCTATGAGAGAAGATGACTCATTGGAGAAGTTGACGAGACAGTACTTGAAGGAAGTAATCTCAAGGCATGGAGTGCCAGTTTCAATTATTTCTGACCGTGATGGCCGATTCGCTTCACACTTTTAGCGGTCTCTTCATAAAGCCTTAGGTACTCGATTGGATATGAGTACAGCTTACCATCCGCAAACTGATGGTCAAAGTGAGAGGACCATTCAAACGTTGGAAGACATGTTGTGTAGTTGTGTGCTCGACTTTGAGAAAAGTTGGGATAGATATTTACCATTGGTGGAATTTTTGTTCAACAATAGTTACCATACAAGCATTAAGGCTGCACCATTTGAGGCATTGTATGAGCGTAAGTGTCGATCACCTATCTACTGGGCTGAAGTTAGAGATAGTCAGCTCACTGGCCCAAAGATCATCCACGAGACAACTGAGAAGATCATTCAGATCAAAATTCGTATCAAGATGCTCGTGATGGTCAGAAGAGCTATGCCGGTGTAAGACAAAAACCCCTTGAGTTTCAAGTAGGAGACAAGGTCATGCTGAAAGTGTCTCCATGGAAAGAGGTGATATGTTTTGGCAAACGGGGAAAGCTGAACCCTCGTCATCGTAGCTAAAGTAGGAACCGTTTCCTATCGATTTGAACTCCTAGAACATCTTAGCAAAGTTCATAGTACTTTTCATGTCTCGAACTTGAAGAAATGCCTATCCGACGAGACTCTTGCTATACCGTTGGATGAGATCCAAATTGACGACAAACTCTACTTCATTGAAGAACCCGTCGAGATTATGAACCGTGAGGTCAAGCGTCTAAAGCAAAGCCGTATTCCGATTGTTAAAGTGAATTAGAACTCTAGAAGAGCTCCTGAGTTAACCTGAGAACGTGAAGACCAAATGCAAAAGAAGTATCCTCGTCTTTTCGCCAACTCTGCACCCGTGGCAGATATTATGTCTTAAGCTTTGAGGACAAAGCTCTTTTAACAGGGAAAGGATGTCACAACCCGTAAATTTTCATTTAGCATTTCAAACGTTTTCGTTTAGTAGTCTGAAATTTTATAATTTTCGTTTAACTTTTACGCTTAACCGAGAAGATATTCTGTTATTATCTGTAAACCATTACCGGAAGTAATATGTGCACCCAATCATCGTAGTCTTTCATCGGAAAACGTGTTTTTATGTTTTTAGTTGATATTTAAAATTTCAAAAAATTTCGGAATCGTTTTATGTATCTTTCGTATTTGTGTTTTCCGTGAATAACTAGTAACATAAGTATATGCATGTAAACCCTTGAAATTAAATACAAACATGCATGGAGTTCCTAGAATTTTGGAGACCAATTTGGTCCCCCTTTGGCTTATGCATGCATCCGAAAACCACAACCCACACACACTTTGGATACTCAATTTGAATTTTGACTCAAGGGACATGTTTCCCTTAAACTAGAAAGAGGCTAGTCCTCTCCTTCACTCCCATTTATAGATCATTTTGGTCCCCTTTCCTTCCTCATTTGCTTGCACCAATCGGACCACACACCCCTCACAACCCTTGGATGCCAAATTTAAAATCAAGGATATATAATGTATAGGTTTATTCATTTCACTCATTCCTCACCTATACTTCTCTCACTAGAAAAGAATACACATATCTTTCTTCTATCTTCTCCCTTATTCGAACACCAACACACACACATACAAATCCATACAATTTCAATCTTTTTTCAAAACCATTTGAAGATATTATGTTTGGATTGATATTCGGGTACTTTATAAACAACGTTTAGGTTGTTTTTAGTCTCAAATCATCCTCCAATCACATTTGCTTTTAATTCATCTCTTGTTTTTCTTAAACGAGTTGTAATTTTACATACTTATGATCATTCCGAACAAGGTGTACAAAACGGATCTTTGTGAAAAATGTTATTTATTTTTCTATAAAACTACAAGTCTCAAGTTTTAATCTTTTCAAACATAAATGGAAGAACATGAAAAATAGTTGTACTTTTGTGCTTAAAAGTTTGTTGTGATCATTTTGATATATATGTTGTTGTTACGGATATATCGTTTATTTTAGGTTATCGTATATAGTGATTTTAAGAGTTGTTGATGAAGGGACTAAGTTAGATAATGGATTTGTTGAAAGCGTGAAATGAAAGTTGATGGGATTAGGTTTAGAATGGGTTCGTTGTGATATTTGAGGTGTTGTCAGAAATTGAACGGATTGCCCCTTTTGTAGTCCATATGGTTCGAACCATATGTGGCTCACACATGGTGTCCTAAAAATTTATTTGTCGCATTAGTAACTTAATAATATGTAGTAACGTGATTAAGTTAGTTGTCGGATATTTTTACGCGGCAATAAGATGTGTACTTTTTATAAAACGGATATTTTTACGAGTCGAGTCAAATAAAAGGGAAAGTTATTATTTTAAGAAAGGTCATGTCGAAATTTCATAAATATTGAAATGTGTCGAAAAATATTTTTTATTATCAAACTAATAATGAAATGGATAAAAACGTTAGGTGTCGTGTCTAGGTTAACATTTGCTGTTATTGAGTCAACTTTGGTGTGCCGGGTCACTAAAAGATAAAATTCACTAAAAGATGAAATACACTAAAGACGAAATATACTAAAAGACAAAATACACTAAAACACAAAATACACTAAAACACAAAATATTTTTAAGAGTTGTTTAAAGTGTCGAGACTTGTCAAAAACTTATAATTTCAGAAAGTATGTTTTGAAATGATACGCCTTGACTACTTATGTTCGAATGATCAGTTTTGCGCTAAGAGATATTTTGTTGTACATTATACTTAAACGACAACTATATGCTAGGTTGTCGCTAGGACCATGTGATTTGTCTATACTTGGTTGATTTATTTTGATTCACTGCTCGCTTAAGGTGAGTTCATAGCCCCGCGTTTTACTTGTTTTGAATGCATTTTATAGCTTTTGGGGTGAGAAGCATTGCTTGTTTTGAATACCAGACACAAGTACTTTACGTGAGAATTTCCTTGTTTACGTGTTGCCTAAGTAGCGTTAGACCACTATTGCCTGAATTATCGTGAACCATTAATTAATTTAACCGACTGGCTGGTTAAGTGAGCGCGAGTGAATAAATACATTTATTGGGACTAATAATCCCCATCCGGGTTTGGTAATTCTTACTGGTCAGGTACTTGATAGACTGTACAGGCCAATGGATGTATATTATGTCAAAACTGGTTGGGTTGTCTTTGGTCGGACATCCGTAAGGGCAAGTCTTATATGGCATTGAACATGCTACCATTCCACTATTAGCTTCGGTGTCATAAGCTTAGCGCAACGTAAATACCTTTTTATGTGATGTTGTATCTCCTATAACTATCGCATATGCGTTGAAATCATGTGGTCCACCCTGATTACGTTTGAATTAAACATATGAATTCACTAAACTTTATGTTGACGTTTTAAGCATGTTTTTCTCAGGTGCTTAGCTTGGATGTCTTGCTTGATCTATGTGAAGTCTTTTCCTGAACCGGTTTACAAGATTTTGCTATGTTTAAATACCATTGTTGAACTCAATTAAGCTTCCGCATTTTAACTTTTGAACCTTTATTTTGAACTGATGTAAAACTTATCTTTATTTTAAATTAATGCAATGGTGTTTATTTTCAAAACGTACCCTTAGAGGTCGTTCTTATGCTTTGTACTTAAGATATTTTATGACATCATACCCCCGGACGCTTATTCTGACCGGACCCTATTTGGGGGTGCGACACATCATTTCTAGAATTCTATCAACCAACATGATAGCTCCTACAGGCTTAGAATTGATAAGAAGAAGAGATTCAATCTTAACTTGGAAACATTCAGAGAAATCTTTCAGATTTGTCCAAGATTTCCTGATCAAGAATTTGATGAACTTCCCACTGATGAAGAAACAGCGTCTTTTATTAAAGAACTTGGCCATACAGTAGAAATCAAGTTAATCACTGAAGTAGTTGTTGATCAGATGCATCAATTATGGAGAAATTTTGCTGCTATCATCAACAAATGCTTATCTAGAAAAACATCGGGTCTTGACAAGCTTCGTCTTTCTAGAGCTCAAATCCTTTGGGGAATGTACTACAAGAAGAATGTGGATTTTGTTGAACTACTTTGGGAAGATTTCACTTACCAAATTGACAACAAAGACAACAAGAAGCAAGAAAAGATGCATTATCCTCGATTCACTAAAGCTATCATTTACCACTTCCTTTCCAAAGACAAAACCGTCTCCTAGAGGAACCGAATCAACATGCATACTGCTCGGGATGACTTTGTATTGAGCACTTTGAGATTTGTCTCCAAATCAGAAGTCTCTCAAGTTTATGGAGCTCAACTCCCTAAAGCAATGACAAATAAGAAGATGAGGAACTCTACTGCTTACAAGACTTATCTTGACTATGCTACAGGAGTTAAATCCACCAAGATAGCAAGGAAGTTCAAGAAACCCGCTTCTCCTTCTAAAAGGAAAGCACTTGTTCCTGTTGAAGAAGAACATGAACCTACTAAGAAAAAGGTTTCGGGCCTGTTTGGCAACACCTTTTTTGAGGCCTTTTTAGAGCTATAAGCTTTTTGTTACAAAAATAATCTCTTTCAAAACAAGTAGCTCTGTTTGGTTGCATCAACTTCTAGCTTTTATTTTAAACAAGTAGCTCCTAAATGAAAGGTTGATTAATGAAGCTTTTAAAATTGTCAAGAGCTGTTAAAACTATTAATTACTAATATACCCTCCAATCATATTATAATATATTTAAATATGTCTTTTTAAGTCATTTTACATCTTATAATTACAGTCAACAGCTAATTTACCAAACACTTTTATTAAAAAAAGATACAGCTTGTAGCTCATGTTAACAGCTTTACAGTTTACAGTTTACAGCTTACAGCTTACAGCATAAAGCTTATAGCTATTTTTGCCAAACATACCCTTCTTCTAAGAAGACATAAAAAGCTAACCGTCTGGTGTTGCTGTCAAAGATGCTCCTACTGACTCTCTATATCAAAAAAGAAGACACCCGTTCAGGTTGACAAGAGTGTAGGAATTGACTTGCTTTCTTACATTGCTGCACTTGAAGTAGCTCAGATGATGAAAGTCTTAAAGAGAAGCAGTCAGGAATCAAGCATTCACCAAGCAAGTAGTTCTGGTCCTAAAGAAGAATCTTTTGATACGAACAGTAAAGCTAAAACTTGAGGAAGTGATGAAGACAAAAGTGATGATGATAATTATGCAAGCAATGAAGCTCGCGAAGATGACAGTAATTATTAATCCCTTTTTGAACAGATCTTTGAATAGCTTGTTAAAGCTTTAGTTATCTTAGAGAGATCTAAAACAACTATGATAGAAACCTTGGACAATATATAAAGATTATGCGGAATCTAATCTTTATACACCAGAAGAACAATAAAGTAGTATAACAGTAACACAAGATCTTTCTCTCAACTCACAATATATTAAACGATTCACAAAACAATTATATGTTATGCCTAATAGCTATGACTTTTCTATATGTTTCTAACTATGTCGTAGGGTTCCTTTTATTCACCAAGGAAACCCTAATGGGCTTACAAAACGCGTATAATGATAATGCATATCTATTCCTAATTTATCTCATGCATATCACAATAGCAGTACTAACTATCTTGAACTAACAGTACAAACTATTAACTAACAGTACTAACTATACTGGCAGTACTAACTATTATAACTAGTAGTACTAATGACTTAGACTATTTTCTAAGTTCTTCAACAGCAACACTAACCATCACTAGCAGTATTAAGTTGAACTAACAGCACTAAGTTGTAGAAGTCCATAATTCCCAACAATCCTCCTCTAAATTTGATATTCACCTTGTTAATTATCAAGTTTCTTTAGTATAAGCATCTTGATCACTAGGAGGATGTATCCAAACACTTCTTTAATCTTCTAGCTGTGACTTGATAAAATTTGAGAAGCTTAAATGCCATTGTGCTCTCAGCTTCAGCTTCTAGCCTCCAGTTCAACATCTTCTGCAGTGTTTCCTTGATGAGTGGATACTTTTTCTCTACTAACATGTTGAAGCATGTCAAAGTACCATCCATCAGCAATGAGTAAACTCCATAATTTTCATACAGTTTCCAGCTAATCAGAGTCTAATCCCGTTGATTACTCCAAACTTCATCTTCAGCATTTGGTTCAAACATTATCTTGAGATCTCCCCAAAGAAACAAATTATAACCTTCTGGAGCATTGTCTTCAAACCATTTCATCGCCAATCTATGCAAATCCATTAAGTCTTGTCTATCAAGTTTTCTCAGCATACTAGAAAATGTTTTGTGATAACTAGTATTTCCATCAGCTCTAATTATCTTATAAACATGAATATCACTTCCTAGATTCTGAGATTCCCAATCAACTATAGGATATTTGGCAGACAAAATCTCTAGATCCACAATTTCTTCTTCATCTGGAACAACTGTTAACCACATTCTTAATTCTTCCTTTTCTTGCTTATAGTCTGCTGCTTCTTCTGTAACATCCTTTAGCTTTTGTCTCTTAGAAATTTCTTTATCAAGTTTAGCACCAATCCTTTTCCTACAACTGTTTTCTTTCTACTTCCTCCAGCTGTCTTGTCTTCACTCTCAAGCTCCTCTAATTTCTTTGCTTCCTTTTTAGAGTCCATAGGAACAAAATCATTTATCCACTTTTGTTCCCTTTTATACAATCTCTGCAGCTCCTTATAACTTTTCCCTTTCAGTTGACTATGATTAAACTTACCCATATTTTTTAGATATGTCATCATCATGTTCCTTAGCTGAGATTTGGTAGGTGGTTTACTTCTGATCTCTGCAGCCCTTTGAGTAGCTCTAAACTTTCTTTGTGCTTCTATAATCTCTACCAAGAATTTTGCTCTCTCTTCAATAGTGAACTGTTCTCTTTCTTCCTGTTGGAGCTTTGTAGCAAACAAAGCATCAGCATCAATGCTAGCTTGAATATCATCATACTCATCATAAAGTGCAGCAATAGAGGCTTCTTCTTGTTCTGTTTTGTTCTTTCTCTTTGTCTCCTTTCTAGTTCAGCCAATTCCTCTTGATGCAGTATCTGAGCCAACTTTACATCTGCTTGAATTTGCAAATCACCTTGATCTCTCCTTTTGATTTTGACAGGTTTCTCAGGTTCTTCAACCAGTACACCTTTACCTTTATCTTTTGGATCAATGGTTGGAAGAGGTTGAAGTGTTGTAGTTGATCTAGTTAGTCTAGGAGGTTCTTCTTCATCTCTGATAGCAACACCTTTTTCCTTGTCCTTTGCTTTCTCACTTCTCATCTTCACAAGTGTCTGAGCAATAGTGAGATCTTCATCATCATCAAAAACAGTTGGAGGTGTAACTGGAGTAGCAGCACTAACTTCTGGCCTAGCAGTACTAACTTGATCAGCGGTACTAACTTGTGAAGGTCCAGCAGTAGTAAGTTGTTCAGCAGTATTAACATCAACATCTTCCATTGCATCATCAAGTACATCAAAATTACTATCTTTAAACATTGGCTTTGTGTTGTCTTTATTCCTCCCCTGTTTGGATGCATCCTCCTCATCTAAACTTTTGTCAGTAGAAGACTCAACTCTGCCTTTGAACAATCTCTTCTACATAGGTTATGGAGTTTTTGCCTTTCTCTTCTTTTCTAACCTCCTGACCCTCAATTTTAATCTTGTGATCACTCTGTCCTGAGCAGTCTTAGCTTCCTCCAAGGCAAGAACCCTGTTTGACAAATTTGTACAAAGAGCCATTAATTCCTCCAATTTCAGTCTACCCTCATCACTTCCAGGTATGTGACCTCTTGTGAGAGGTGAATCATGAGGTGTTGGTGGTACATTATCTGTCAATTCAAAAGTATGTTCCATGTTGCCCTCCCTACTTCCAGATGTGTGACCTTCTGAGTGGTATAATTAGGCTATTCAAGCCCTCTCTCAGACCTAGTTAAGCAGGAGTACCCCTATGGCTTGTCTTGGTCCTGGGACTACTCACCGTATCCCATTCCCTAAGGAATATAAAAAGTTAGCATTTTTTGGTCTGGGCTTAAAAAAAGTATGTTTATCACTATTTTGTGCAAGCTTCTAAGAAAAACAATCCAGTAGTGATAGCCCTTTCAACACTGTCACCTCTCCATATGGCAGCCTCATCTGCTCTAAGGTCTTGAGGCACACTAGTCTGAGGCAACTCAGTATCCTTTTTTGTTCTTCTACGTTTTTTAGTCTTTCTTTTTCTTTGATATGTAGTTGGAGATGAGAGTATTGGCTCAATTTGAGCTTTATGAAAAACTATTTGAGATACTACAGTTTGATGTACTTTAGTTTGGGGTGCTGCAGTTGGAGGTGTTTCAGGTTGAATTGATGCAGTTTGAGGTTCTGAAACAATTGGTTGTGAGGTATAGGGTGTGGATTAGGGTACAGGGGGTAATGTTGAACCTTCACCCTCAGGTGCTTGGTTTTGCACCAACATAGTATCAAAAAGAGGTGTAACTTTGCCTAAAAAATTTACATTTTTCCTTGCCATATTTGAGAAAACCTTTTTAGTATGGCATGGTGTTTTATAGGTATCATTAATAGGTTCTGGTAGATCTTGAATTTCATTATTATAAAGAGTCGTAAAACGTGGGATAATCATAAAATTCTTTGATCTAAGTTCTTAAAATCCCATTAAAAATTAATTTAAGAAAAATTATAATTTTTGATCCTTTGCTAAACTTTCAACGGCTGAAGCCACATTAGTAGAGAATTCATTCCAGCCAGTTGATTTTGAACTTATACAATAAAGGATGGTATGTATCAGGAATTTCCATTGTGGAGAGAATGAACCTTTTTGAAAAGTGAGTTTTGTAGAAAGCTGTTCATAACCCATCAATGCAAGGTTTTCCAAAAATTTCAGCATTTGTTAGGCAAGTTATACCATCCTCATCATCAAGGAGAAGATCACTTCTCACTGATGATTCAGATATAACCACAGCCTTGCCATCAAAAATAGCATGTATTTGCTTAACAGTAATGATGTTTTGGAAGTAGCAGTATTCCAAAACTGTTCAATGTAAGAAGCATAGATAGTAGGACTTACAGTGAGAGCATAGTTGATTGAACATGAAGAGAGGAAGTCCACTATCTGATGAAACTCTGCGTTATCATCACTCTTTTCCAAATAAGCCACTATATTGTGTTGATCAATAAACTTCAAATCCGCCATTTAGCAATTGATTGATGAGAAGGGTTATGGGTTTAAGTTCGTTGATGAGTGTGTGAGGGTTTGGCAAATTTAATTGAGATATTATAAAGAGAGCTTAAGAGTGTGATTGGACCGATTGAATAAAATTGAATCTTTATCTTGAAGAAATCTTATAAAGGAAAGAAAAATCAAGAATTATCCAAATATAGACCCCTGTAAGCTAAGTTGTTGGCGGAAATATCTCAACGGTTATATTTAATTAATGAAAATCTATTATGCCTCAAACAGTATTAATGGTAACAAACAGCACTAAGTAAGGCTAGCAGTACTAAGTTTGTACTAGCAGCGCTAACTTTCATACTTATAGTTTTTGGCAAACTACCATCCATCAACGAATTTGAGAATTCTTTACCAGTTGTCGTTTGCCCTGGAATAGCTAATTCTTTCTTGTCTGTTAGACATGGTGAATTGATGACCATTTGTTATGTGGTGAAATCAAACATGGAAAACACCAGCAGTATTAACCAAGTCACCAACATTCACTCCAAATCAACATACCCATTAGTAATCAAATAACCTTTAAGCTCTAATCCTGCAAAATGTTAGTTCCAAACACAAAGAAACACATTCCAAAACATTTTGCATAATGCTCACAATAACTAACAGTATTAATATTTATACTTAGCAGTACTAAGTATCAGTTACCAGTATTAACCCATTTTCATCACTTAGCAGCTCTTGCACTTCATTCTAAACATCCATGAAGTATAATCCGATGCATTTATACACATAGTTCCATATAGCCTTTCCTCAAACAAAGCTTTTATCAGCTACACCAATATACAGGTACACAGCAGCACTAACTGATCCTAACAGAACTAACTTTTGTACTAGCAGTGCAAAGTTTTACCCAGCAGTATCAACTAAGCCCAGCAGTATTAAGAAACTTTACATCATATTTACCCTTCAATGCTAACTCAAACATCATTTGTGTATAATCCTTTGTACCTATACATAAATAACCTCCCCTTAATCCATGCTCAAGGGATTAAGCATACCAATGCTTGCAATCAAAAACTGAAACCTAGTCACATCAAAGGCCTTAGTAAGAAGATCTATAACATTGTAGTCTATATGTATCTTGACCATTTCAATCAACTTTTTCTCATAGGAATCTCTAATGAAATGATGCTTAATCTCTATATGCTTGGTCTTTGAATGATAGACAAGATTTTTCACCACACAGATTGCACTTTCATTATCCACATGAATCTTTGTCTGCATAAAGTTGTATCCATAATCAAGTAATTAATTTTGGAGCCAAAGAACCTGTCCATAGCAGTTGGAAGCAGCAATGTATTCTGCTTTAGTTGTTGAATTAGCCACAATTGTTTGTTTCTTACACTGCCATGAGATTAGCCTGCAACCTAAGAACTGACAACCTCATGTTGTAGATTTCCTATCAAGACTGGCACCTGCATATTCACTATCAGAATAGACTATCAAATCCATAGGTGAATCCTTAGGATACCAAAGGCCCAAAGTGGGTTGACCCTTAATATAACAACCCACAATTTTCATCAATGTAATTATCCATCTATTAAATTAAGATGCACTGTAATATCCATCTATTATATATATACCACCTTTTTACAGGGAAATTTTTCGCTTTATTCCATTATGTAATGTGGTTTACATAACTAAAGTAAATGAGCTCACGCAACCTCTACCAATGCCATCTATATCTATGTTTATATCATGTAAACATCCTAATATGTCAAGTCTATATCTTAATATCATTTTTACCAAGTACATTATCCATTTAACATACCATTTACAACGTTATATCAAAATAGACTTTATCCGTTAACGTTTATATCAAAACCCTAATTATATGTAATGTATACATATAAAATAAATGTGAAAGCCTTCAAACATGTGTACAAGTGTACAATGCACAACATTTGAAATATAATTTCCCTCCAAGTCAATGTACAACTCATTTAAGCTCAATGTACAAATCCATGAAGCACGAATTCAAACTAACTCATTTTCCCTCCAAATTCATCCTAATTTCTTACCACCACTTTAGCACAAGGTACAATACTTAATGCACAACTTCTAAACCCTAAACCTAAACCTTGATCCTAAACCTTAATCCTAAACATTAAACCTTAATCTTAAACCCTAATCTTAAATCCTAAACATTAATTCTAAACCTTAAGCTATCCTAAACCCTAACCATAACTCAAATTAAAACCAAAAACCCTAACCCGAAACCAAAACCAACCTGACACCCCTTTATTTCATTTTTAACCTATTTTAAACCAATCAAACACCTCAAGCACCTCAAGCTAGCATCCTAGCACCACTATTACCTCACCACCATGTCACCAAGCAAGCATACAAGCACCTCAATCACCACATTTAGTCACCAAGTTAGTCTTGTCAACTCCTTGTCACCCCTATGATAATCGAACCCCCTCCACACCCTTCCACCATTTAAAGCTACACTCCTAGCTCTCAAGACTCATCATACTAGCATTCCTTAGTCATCTCCCTACAAAACTTGGCCACCACACCAAGAAAACTTAGCCACCAAGGGTCATTCGACCCTATATAAGCCGAAACATGCAAACCATTTCAAACACACCTCAAAACTTATCAAACATACAAATAAAGTTCTAAATAAAGCCAAGGAAGATCAAGTGAAGTCCTTAAGATCAGAATTGAAGCCAAGAATCAAGAAAAAGAAACCCTTGAAGGCGTTTTCTAGGCGTACGAACCCAAAACCCTCTTTTTGACCTATTTAAGCTCAAGTAAGCTCAAAATCTTGTTCCATAAACTTATAATCTATTTTAAATCTTTCATAAGGTTTGTTAGATCCTATATAAACTCTTCCATGCGTTTTTGGTTAAAACCCTAAAAATGACCCGTTTTGATTTTCTAGCTAACAAATCCTCTTCCTAAACTTTTGTTATGTTAGAACATCTTATTTTAGCTTATTCAAATAAGCCATAAGCTGCAAAACTCTTTTGGATTTTAAAAATATCAAAATTATTAATTTTGGACTTGATTTGCAAATGTTTTCATGCATAGGGGTATATATCGTAACTTTCTGAAATTTATAACTAGAGGGACTGAAAATATCATTTTCCTAAATTTATAACTATAAGGGGCTGCTTTGCCAAGTTCTAAAGTTAAAGGTTTAAATTATATATACTTTATATATAAAGGACTAAAATTGTAAAAGTTTATAAATCGAGGGTATATATTGCCATTTTGCATTCTTAAAAATATAGGATATAATATTTTTATATAAAATATAAAAATATATATTAATATTATAAGACTCGATTTTATTAAAACTCGATACATTTATCGCTATTAATCAACGATCGACGCATTATAAAACAATTACGTTATATAATTAACGTAATTTATCATCGACTAGCTTTTGAAGAAACTTAAAATCTTATTGTATCACGTTACTAGGGAATTTCATGTGAGGGGTTCCATTTGGGTATTTATTTTGATGAGTTTGCTGGGTTTACGATTTAAAGTGCCCTGACTCCTCAAACGATACTACGGGGCATCTGGATTATGATAGCCCGAACTGTGATACAAT
>BQNB010119821.1:5644-20749 GCA_026074375.1 Tanacetum coccineum
CACCATAAACTACCTAATAACTATAAAATAAACGACATGGGTCAGAAACGCACAATTCTATAAAAGTTTAAATTATATAAATAGCGTATACTTTTTTTGCCATTTACAGCCGGCTCAACATAGATTTTTTTTTACAAAACGTACCCTCAACTTTTAACTATTTACGATTTTTTTATATAATAAACTTTATTTATCAAATATATAACACACATCTACTGATTCATTCTGATAAAAAAATACGCGCGAAAAGATCTTTGTATTACGAACAAAACAAACAGATTTCGCATTAATATTTATATTTATCTACATACTAAAAGCCGTTCGCTCGTCCAAAAATCCAAGTCACAACGTTTTGGTATTTGAAGCCCCGTTTACGTTTATGAACTTTAATAAGTAAATACATTTAGTATATGATTCCAGGTATATGTCATACTATATAAATACGAATATCACATATTTTGTTAACCAAATAAGTAAAAAATAATATACTCGCCCCAACGACAAATACTCATTCAATTTCCGTGATTGTTAAATAAATGCTCAGTGAAATAAAATACATATGTTGCATACAAGTCAGTCCCGCCACAACGCGCGAACACATTACCACTCAAAATTCATTCGAAATCAATTCGCAAAAAATTATGCTCCGCCACAACACGCGGACTATCTTGCTTGTTTTTTCATACAAAAATGTAGGGATGAGCAATGTGAACCGAAAACCGACCCGACCCGACAAACCGAGCCGAACCGAGCTTATTCGGTTCGGTTTTCGGTTTTGGAAATGAATTTCGGTTTAGTCGGTTTCGGTTCGGTTCGGCTCAAACCCGACATTTAGTCGGTTCGAACTACTAAACCGAACCGAACCGAGCCGAACCGAGCTTATTCGGTTCGGTTTCGGTTTATATAGGCTTCACTCGGTTCGGTTCTCGTTTTGCCAAATTTCCTTTTTCGATTTCGGGTCGGTTTCGGTTTTTCTCGGTTCGGGTTGGTTTCGACCCGATGCTCACCCCTACAAAAATGGAGCAAGTATTAATGGGCCAAATCTTTTTATTACCGGGCTGAAATAAGCCCATTCAAAATGAAGGCTTTTTTGTCGCCTAGTGACATCATGACATGCTGATTATATATATATATATACGAGGGAGAAAAAATAACTCGCGCGTTGCGGCGATGCTACTTTATTACGAGTATTAAGTATTATGTGTAAATTTTTTCTCAATAAGTCAATGTATAATTTTTTATATTTGAGGGTTTTTTTTTCTTTTCATAATTATTAACTAGAATTAAAGTACACTAACAATAGGCGGGACGAACAATTAAAAATGAGTAAATCGGGCCTGATCGAGATTTTTTTGTTTTTCTCAGATTAATCACAGGATACCGTCTCCACATCGCGTGGCTATCCTTAAATTTTGAGTGATGTTGTTATAATAAAAATTAATGAAGCATAGAACTTGTGGAAATTATAAATACACATAGGAGCTCAAATCCGATGTCGTTTTCACATCGGGCCAAATTTGAGCAAAAGTAAAAAACAAAAAAAAATTCACCGGCCCATTAATGAGAGAGAAATGAAAACTTACAAAACATACCCTCAACTTTTAACTATTAACGACTTATTTATATAATAAACTTTATTTATCAAATATATAACACATATCTATCGAATAATTCAGATAAAAAATATCATCGGAAAGATCTTCGAATTACGAACAAAACGAGCTAAATATTGCAATGCTTCTGACGTACACACGATTTTATAAAAAATGTTGAAGTTTAATATAAATAAATAAAAAAAGAAAATTTACAAAACGTACCCTTAACTTCTAACTATTTATGACTTTTTATATAATAAATTTTATTTCTTAAATATATAACACATATCTACCGATTCATTCAGAACAAAAAATATCGGCAGAAAGATCTTCGAATTGCGAACAGAACGAGCCAAATATTGCAATGCTTCTGACATACGTACGTTTTTAAAAAAATGCTCACGTAAATAAAATACATGTGTTGCATACAAGTCAGCCTTGCCGCAAATCGCGGACACATTCCCACTCAATATTCATTCAAAATCAATTCAGAAAAAAAATGTTCCGCCGCAACGCGCGGGTTATTTTGCTTGTATATATCCTATTAGAGCTCAAATACGACGTCGTATTTGTGTGGCCCAAAAACAAAACAGTATGGCCCAACCACCTTCCATCGTAATTCTATATATTAGTAGCCGGTTTATTGGGCTTCCAAATTTGGGCCGGCCCATTTTGACTTTTTTTTCCTCTTAAGTCGGTAATATAAAAAAATAGCTTGGCACAAAATAGGGGAAAAAATATTACAAAAATACCGATTTATTCAGATAAAAAAATACATGCGGATACATCTTCGACACCTAATAACTTTAAAATAATCGACAGTGTCACAAACGTACAACTTTATATTGCATTAAACGGTATCGTTTTACGCCACTAAAAACCATAAGCCCTATGACACATTTTACCCAAATCCCATAAAATTATATTTGAAAAAAAAACATAAATCAAAAATTAAAAAAACCAACCTTTAAACATGAGGCCCAACACATAAGCCCATATAAAAAAACAACAAACTATTAAACATGAGACCGAAAAAATAAATTCGCACTAAAAAAAGTAAAATAAAAATTCTTTTTTAAAAAAGTAATAAACCCGCACTGTCATTTAAGGCACAAAAAAAACCATATAGCCAAAAAAAGAAACCTTTAAACATGAAGTCCAACACATAAGCCCATATAAGAAAAAAAATATTAAACATGAGACCGAAAAATAAACCCGCACAAAATACGCTCCGCAGCAACGCGCGGGTACTCCTGCTTGTTCCAAACATATCAGATAACCAACTCATAAAGGTCTTTCATTCCAGCCATATCAATTTTCGCACCAACATTTCAAAGATCTTCATATAGAAACTTATTAAATTTTTTTTTTTTTTTAGGCAATGTAAAAAAAAACGCTCGGCATAAAATATAAAAAAAAACTACAACAATATTGACTTATTCAGATAAAAAAATACTCGTGACATGAGGCCCAACACATAAGCCCATATAAAAAAAACTATTAAACTGAGACCGAAAAAATAAAGCCCCACACAAATAAAAAATAGTAAAGAATAAACAACATAAAATTTTAACGCAAATTTAACCCGCCACTATTAAACATGTGACCTGAAAAAATATAAAACCCGCACAAAGTACAATTAAAAAAACGCTCTCCGCAGTAACGCGTGGCTCATTCCCACGTCATTTAAAGATATCAATAAATGATCTACTCTCCCAATAAATTATATTAAATAAAAAAACCCGTATAGCATATAAAAGAAACCTTTAAACATAAGCCCCACAAATAAGCCCATATAAGAAAAAAAAACTATTAAACATGAGGTCCGAAAATAAAACCGCACAAAATAAAAAAAATAATAATAATAATGCCTCGCGTAGAATAAAACGACGTAGTTTTGTTCCACACGCTACAGTGCTCGGCCCTTTGGGCTCCCAATTTGGGCCAACCCATTTGGCATTTTTTTTTTGTAGGCAATGTAAAAAAAACCGCTCGGCACAAAATAGAAAAAAATATTACAAAAGTATTGACTTATTAAGATAAAAATATTTACCTCGTATGAGGACCAAACATAAGCCTCCATATATAAAAAAACAAACTATTAAACATGAGACCGAAAAAATAAACTCGCACAAATAAAAAATAGAAAAGAATAAAAATAAAATTTTAACGCAAAAATTAACCCGCACTATTAAACATTTTTTTTTTGAACGGCGAATTTTATTAAAAACTAGCAAGATGCTAGAAGGAGATTACAAAGAAATTAGATGGGGATTTTTTAACCAATTCTCCCAAGAAAAACTCCTATTACAACGATTTGAGCACCAAGTATAAGCATGAAACACAATGTCATCAAAAAGAGTCGATCGCCTTGGTTTACTTTTCTGAAAAAATCGAGACGATTCCTGAAAGAACAATGGTCCACCAAAGCAAGCTAGGAAAAATCCTTCTAACAAAATCTTAACCTTGGAAGCGAGACGGACAGAACTAAACCAGCTTTGCCACTCCATGAAAGACGTCCAAGAGTTCGGGGGAAAATCCCACCATCTACAGATTCGATGTAACACAGATTGTGCCAAGTCACATTGAAATAAAGAGTGATGAATATCCTCCTCACAAGTACGACATGTCGGGCAAGAGTTAGACTCAATATAAACCCCTCTACGAGCTAAATTAACCCTTGTAGGTAAACAATCTCGGCGTGCCCTCCAAACAAAGATATTAATCTTAATGGGAATACACTTCACCCATCTCGTAGATCAAATGAAGGAAGGATCAATTCTGTCATGAAATTACGTCCTCTTTAACACGGAACTCGCGCATCACCTGTCAAATCAAAAACGCCAACGATCCCGCGAATTAGAATGCGGATATCCATGTTTAGCATAGACTTTAGATCGTATCTGCTGAGACTCAATACCATCACGAACACATCTTCGAAAGGACTGATCCAAAGACGAGTTAAGTTTCAAAGCCACAGAAATATTTTTTTCCTCTTCCAAGGCAACCAAACGCGGAAATAAAGTATGAAACGAAGTCTCTCCAATCCAACAATCAAACCAAAAACGAGTATCAGAACCATTCCCAATACGCCTTTTGCAATGAGACCAAAAATCAAAACCTTTGTCTTTCAACACATGAAGTTCTCTTAAGATGGAATCCAATTGGACGTACATGAATCGATGAGGATTAATACTGTCACTCATATACAACGCTCGAATACCGAAACCAAAGAGATCCATCTTGAGAAATATAATCGCCCAAACCCATTTAAGAGAAGAGATCTGATTAAAGCAAAAACTTGAAACGCCTAATCTCCAATTTTTTCTTGGAAGCTAAATCTTTTCCAAGGCAGGGGCAGTAATTTTACCTTTCTGAAATATCAGCTCCATTGAAGAAACGATTACGAATAGCTCATAATCTTCACTTACTCTTTAGGAAATTTTATAAATAGACTTGGAGTAAATCGAGAGAAGCCACCAGAACGTTTTCAATAGAGTTAAGCGACTCACAATTGTTATGGTCTTTGCTTCCAAGTTAGAGAGCCAGAGAAGTTAAGCTTATGTATAATATCATCCAAGCTTTATGACGAGAATGGACTCTCACACCTTCATCTCAATGATATCTAATTTGATTATTCTTAACAGACATCCTATAGTACGAAGCCGCACTTGATCAACAAACATAAACGGGGGACTCTACTCAAGAACGTGATTTTTTTTTTTTTTTTTTTTTTTTGCGTGAATGTTGATTTGCAAAACCCTGAAGACTGAAATAGAAAACATTTACAGAATTTTAAGGATATTCGCTAAAATTCCCCTCGACCACTCTCAAATAAACATTGGCATCATCACGGTAGAAAATGATGGGTGATAGAAGACTTATCGATTCGACAATTGAATACCTTTAATCAAACCCTCATGCAAACCTCACGGAGAAAAGAAGTGTAACGATTCCATCATCTAATTAAATAAATAGGGAGCTAATGGATATCCTTGTTTGAGACCCGATGTATAGAGAATATTTGGTGGCTTCCCCGTTCACCAAGATAGATGGCTTTAGACTACTAAAGGTCCCACGAATCCAAATCTACACCAAGTGACCCGCAAATCTCAAAAAGCCTCTAGGTAACATCAATTAAGTAATCCCATCGGACCGAATCGTAAGCTTTTGCAAAATCGACTTTGAAAAACATAGCTTTATTTTTCTTCCTTTTACACCATTTTAAAATTTCATCAAGGATGAAGGGACCATCCAAGATTTGTCTCCCAGCTATGAAGGCTGATTGTGTATCTGAAACTAGATCCGAGATGACCAAAGCCAATCTGTTAGCAAGAAATCTTCGTAACTACTTTATACACTCAACTTTAATAATAATAGGTGGAAATCCTAACAAATTTAGCATAACAACCTTAGGAATTTAGAGCAATGAAGTCGAATTGCCAACCTAGGAAAAAAACCATTCGAAAAAAAGAATTCCACCGCTGTCACATAAAATTCCGTCCGATACACGATCCCAAGATTTTTTAAGATTCAATAGGTGAACTAGTCGGAAACCGGGATTTATTTTTACCTCAATTCCAAACAGCCATCGATTTCGTCACGGGAGAAATTTCTTTCTAATCAATTAAACTGTTCCTGAGACACCATACTTTGGAAATATTGAAAGTAATTTTGAACCTATGAACAGCAGGTTCTTGAAATTGTTCCCCAAAGTGTTTGAAAAAAGTATCTTTAATAGTTGTAGGTTGAGTACGCCAAATACCTTCAACAAAAATACCCGATTCGCTAATTGAGAGGCTTGATTAATAAATCCCATGAAAGAACATTGAATTCTCATCACCCTCCACTGCCCATTTAAGTTTAAGGGCCTTGGATTTTTTGAAGATTATCTTTTGCTTCCATCTAGAATGGTTAGAAGTTTACGTTTCAATTCTAACAGACAATGTATTGATTTATCTTTTAATAATTACCGCTCTCCAAATCTTAATCAAATCTTTCCCAATTCAGAGTGAGATCTGATTTCAAATCAAGTAAGAAGCACGTTTTTTTTTCACTAGTCCAACTCCGAATTATTAAACTTTCAATTCTTGAATTTTTCTTAAAACAATCAACCTATTTTCATCCGTATTGAGAAAAAAACTTCCACGAGCTGTTTTTTATATCGTCATAACCCAACATTCAAGCCTATTGAATGATAGAATCGGAATGGTGTGGGCCAAAGTCTAGTCGTACTTCTCTAAGCAAGATTGGACGGTGTCGAAGATGTCTTCAAGACATAAAGCTGGAGAGAGGGAAAGACGAAAAGATACCTTGAGATACCAAGAATCGGTCTAGTTTACTCATCTTGGATGCCGAAGGATGAGACCATGTGAAAGAGTAGCCTTCCAGTTTAATATCAACAAGACCCGAAGCCGAAATGAATTGACAAAACAACTTGCCTCTGTGGGATTAAAAATGATCTTACGCCTTTCATAATAGATCCGAACTTCATTAAGTCACCTATATATTAATCGTATCACCACCAACGGTCTAAATGAATAGAGATATATTCCACAAAGCCTTTTACTCGAGTTTGTTGGGGTGCATACACCAACCCCCCCCCCCCTCCCCACGAACATAATTTAGAATTAGTTGTGACACTCGTTCCATTATAGCAACGAATTTGTCAGATATCTAACATTTCATCTTTCATAAAAAATTGCGCTTCACCACATATCATTAAATACACCCGATAGCATCCTAACGAACCATTACAAACTTGTCAATGTTAGAGTTCCCCACATAAATTAACGTCCATGTGGAGAAACCGTTTCATCTTCGTTTCTTGAATCGCTAAAAATTGAGTTGTACCTGAAAAGGTAATCCTGTACCCCACTCCTTTTGGTCTTTTGACAAGACTAGAATGTTTAAAGATAAAACATTCATCTAAAAACCATTTTTCATCTCCTTGGCTACCTATGATGTTTTCCAAATCCTTTTTTTTTTTTTTTTTTTTTATTAGCAACCATCCATTGTGGATCCACGATTGGCGGACTTTGTTATTTGACATCTGACACCCAAAAACCGAGCCCCCGTTATGTGGTAGATTTTTGCTGTCTACAAAAATCGCCATTCAAAGCTCTGGTATTCTGAGATGTATTCATAACTTAGCAGATAATGTGTCGATTCGTTCTTTTCAAACTCGTACATCAGAAACTTCAATATTTGTTGCGGTATCACGATTCATAGAAAAACCGGGAGGGTGAGACAGTGAAGGACTAGGTTCGCGATTATCACCCAGATTCTGCTTCTTTAGAATATCATATATTTCAAACGGATCATCAGACATTGATTATCCCCCTCTACATAGGCGGCAATTTGAACCCGAAGCCAAGTTAGTCCCAAAAATGGTATCAGCCACCTCCTCGTCGTCAGTACCATTATCATTATCAGATTCCACTTCATTAAGGTGAGGAGCAGCATGACTCGATTCATCCTCAGAATTATAAACTCTTTCCTTAAGGCCCACGAACGACGGGGGAAACATATGGATTCCATGTAAATTCTTCTTTAGCAGAAACTGAAAAACTTTACCTTTTGACTTCAATCTTAAGGGACTCCAAAATAGAAAACTACATGTTTTGTCTTGACTGCTTTGAACGTTTTCGACCGAACGAATTATTGCAATTGTCCTCCAAATTCCAACATTCTCGCCCATTTTTTCCCAATTCTAGTTAAAGTTTCGCGAGTCAAAGCCTTGGGGGATATAACCTCCTCGATATCAGCACGCCCACACAATCCGCTCGTCGATGAACAAACCATTATCAGCATCTTGGATAATTCAAACTCAAGATTTTAATACCCTGTAATGCCCAATAAATTTCATTTTAGTTCATCCACCGTATCGAATGCGATCATCACCCAATACTCCAAGATAAGTTAATTGACATCCGAAAACCTTGCTTCAAACAAACAAAGAGGATTAATGGAAAAGATGAAAAATCTTTCACCTTCCCCATGACGTGTTTTGACAAATCCCGTTCAACCAAGCAAGAATCATCCAAAACTAACGCCGGTGAATGCGAAATAAAAGACCCATTTAACCCAGAAGGAGCAACATTAACGATATGGCATATGACCTGACATGGTTCTTACTTGTAGAAACCTGATGAGTGAAGGATACCTTCGCAGCACAATTATTGGCATCAGGAAACGGATGAGATATTGTTGGGTCTTAAAACGGACTGTTCGCATATAAATGATAGGCCCTATCCAAATAGTGCAAGGTTTTTTCCACACGCCGATCAATATTGACTAACTTATTGAAGCGCACAAAAGCAAATCGTGTTACCAAACTTACGATTTTTTCGGATGATTGAACAACCACCACGTGCCGTTTAACGCTACAAGCTTTCCAAGCTCACGGGAATTGACGATTGGGGAAAATTAGTACAAAAATCGAATGGGAGATCTTACGAGTATGATCTCCTTAGCAGAACAAGGAATTTCTGGAGATGAAGCCCCGCCATAGAAAAACAAAATTGGATTGAAGGGAGATCAACAAAAACCAAAGCCCTAAATTACAAAGAGAAACAATTCTGAAGAACAATTCAAATTAATTAAAAAATGTATATAAATCGCAATCCCAGATCCGATCCAAACTCCGGTAAATTAATTGATCACAGAAAGTATAGGGAGCAATAAGATCACAAGCCTATACCTCTCACAATTAATAGCAGCGAGATGAGAATGAAACAAGGATGAATCGCAATACATGATGAATCGCAATAAAAAACCCGACTATTAAAACATGAGATCGAAAAATATAACCCACACAAAATACAATAAAAAAACGCCATGTTCCATTATATTATTTTAAAAAAAAGCCGTATAGCAAAAAGAAACCTTTGAACTGAGTTCCACACATATGCCATTAGGAAAAAAATCAAACTATTAAACATTGAGGACCGGAAAAATTAAAAACCAACACAAAATAAAAAAAAAATAAAAAATAACAATGCTCGCACATAATCGAAAAAAATTATCGAACCGCAGCATCGCGCGGGTATCATGCATGTATTTACTATGGGAGCTTGAATGTTGTCGTTTTGACATCGGGCCAAATGTGGGCCCACTTAAAGAAAAAATATTTCTTCCGCCGGCCCATAAACTTTGTAAAAAGAAAAGCTCACAAAAACGCGACCTCAAGGTTTTAACTATTTATCGTCTCTTTTTTATACAATAAACTTATTTACAAATATTTGGCAATAATCTAACGATTCATTCAGATAAAAAATACCATTGGAAAGATCTTCGAATTGCAAACAAAACGAGCCCAATATTGCAATGCTTCTGACATACGCACGATTTTAGACTAAATGTTTAAGTTCAAAATAAATAGGAAAAAAAGAATATTTACAAAACGTACCTTCAACTTCTAACTATTTACGACTTTTTTTATATTATATACTTTTTTCTCATTATATAACACATATCCTTCGATTTAATCTAGATCAAAAAATAACCGTGAAAATGCTCATGATCATCATGTACGGATTTTATAAAAATTGTGAGTTTATATTATTCATATTTAACCAAATCCCATAACATTATATTTAATATACCTCATATAACTAAAAAAACGTTTAAACATGTAACCCATATAAAAAAAACAAAACTATTAAACATGAGACCGAAAAAATAAACCCACACAAAATACAAAAAAAATAATAATGATAAAATAAAAAATTAATGCCGCGTAACAACGCGGGAAAAAATAACGCCCCGCAGCAACGCGCGTTAGTTCTGCTTGTTATATATTCAAACCAATAAAAAACGTCGAACACCCCATGGTTAATAAACAATTGCGGAAAAATTGTGGCCCACCAATGGCCCAACAGGCGGCCCAGAATAGGAAAGGAAAATACGAGGAAAAAGTACAAAATCGCCTCTCAAACTTTTTAATATTTGATTTTTTTATATAACAAACTTTATTTATCAAATATATAACATATATCTACCGTTTCATTCAGATAAAAAATAATGCAGAAAGGATTTTACAATTGCGAACAAAAAGGCTCCAATATTATTATGCTTTGACATACGCACGATTTTATAAAAAATGTGTTGAAGTTTAATATGAATAGAAAAAAAAGGAAAATTTTACAAAACGTACCCTCAACTTTTATCTATTTACAAATTTTTAACCGGCGGCCCAGAATAGGAAAGAAAAACATGTTTGCCGGTTCAAAGTAAAAAAAGAAATTGTACAAAACGCACCCTCAACTTTTAAATATTTACGACTTTTTTATATAACAAACTTTATTTATCAAATATATAACATATATCTACCTATTCATTCAGATAAAAAAATACCTGCAGAAAGATCTTCCAATTGCGAACAAAAAGAGCCCAATATTACAATGCTTCTGACATACGCACGATTTTATAAAAAAACGTTGAAGTTTAATATGAATAGAATAAAAGGAAAATTTTACAAAACGTACCCTCAACTTTTATCTATTTACGAAATTTTTATATAATAAACTTTCGTTATCAAATATATAACACATATATACCGATTCATTCAAATAAAAAAATACCCGCGAAAAGATCTTCGAATTGTTAACAAAACGAGCACAATATTGCAATGCTTCAGACATACGTACGATTTTATAAAAAATGTTAAAGTTTCCCCGCCGCAACGCGCAGACACATTCTCACTCAATATTATATATATATCAAAACCAATAAAAAACGACGTCGTAAAACAATGCTGAAAAATTGTGGCCCACCAATGGCCCAACAGGCGGCCCAGAATAGGAAAGAAAAACATGTCTACCAGTTCAAAGTAAAAAAAATTACAAAACGCACCTTCAACTTTTAAATATTTACGACTTTTTTATATAACAAACTTTATTTATCAAATATATAACATATATCTACCGATTCATTCAGATAAAAAAATACCTGCAGAAAGATCTTCCAATTGCGAACAAAAAAGCCCAATATTACAATGCTTCTGACATACGCACGATTTTATAAAAAATGTTGAAGTTTAATATGAATAGAAAAAAAAGAAAAATTTTACAAAACGTACCCTCAACTTTTATCTATTTACGAATTTTTTATATAATAAACTTTCGTTATCAAATATATAACATATATTTACCGATTCATCACAATAAAAAATACCTCTCGAAAAGAACATTCCAACGAATTGTTAACAAAGCGACCCAATATTGCAGGCTTCATACATACTACGATTATAATAAAAATGTTGAAGTTTCCCTCCGCCTCAACGTTCAGACACATTTCCACATACATATTTTACTCGAAATCGATTCGCAAAAAATTATGCCCCGCGGCAACGCGCGGGCAATCTTGCTTGTATATACACATTTTTGATCAGAAACGACGTCGTATGACGTCGGGCCAAAAACACAAGCCCAAATATCCGTTCCAAGTAAAAAAATCCGCCTGCCCAAATTAAAAAAAAAACTTACAAAACGTACCCTCAACTTTTATCTATTTACGAATTTTTTATATAATAAACTTTCTTTATCAAATATATAACATATATTTACCGATTCATTCAAATAAAAAAATACCCGCGAAAAGATCTTCGAATTGTGAACAAAACGAGCCCAATATTGCAATGCTTCTGACGTACGCACGATTTTATAAAAAATGTTGAAGTTTAATATAAATAGAAAAAAAAAGAATTTACAAAACGGCCTCTCAACTTTTAACAATTTACGACTTTCTTATATAATAAAATTTATTTATCAACTATATAATACATAGATAAAAAAAATACCCGCGGAAATATCAACCAATTGCGAACAAAACGAGCACAATATTACAATGCTTCCGACATACACACGATTTTATAAAAAATGTTGAAATTTAATATAAATAGAAAAAGAATAAACAAAATTACAAACGTATCCTCAACTTTTGACTATTTACAACTTTTGTTAACCAAATATTTTGCTAACCAAATTAGTAAGAAATAATATACTAGCCCCAATGACAATTACTCATTCAAATTCCGTGATTGTTAAAAAAAACTGTGTGAAATAAAATACACGTGTTGCATATAAGTCAGTCCCGCCGCAACGCGCAGGGACATTCCCACTCAATATTCATTCGAAATCGATTCGAAAAAAACTATCTTGTTATTTCATATAAAAAAAATCTGTGATTGTTAAAAAAAACTGAGTGTTATAAAATACATGTGTTGCATATAAGTCAGCCCCGCCGCAACGCGCGGGGACATTCCAACTCAATATTCGTTCGAAATCGATTCGAAAAAAAACTATCTTGTTATTTCATATAAAAAAAAAATTCCGCCAGCCCAAATTTAAAAAAAAACTTACAAAATAAACCCTCAACTTTTAATTATTTACGATTTTTTTATAGAATAAACTTTATTTATCAAATATATAGCGCATATCTACCGATTCATTCAGATAAAAAAATAGCATCGGAAAGATCTTCGAATTGCGAACAAAACGAGCTTAATATTGCAATGCTTCTGACGTACGCACGATTTTATAAAAAATGTTGAAGTTTAATATAAACAGAAAAAAATGAGAATTTACAAAACGGCCTTTCAACTTTTAACAATTTACGACTTTCTTATATAATAAAATTTATTTATCAAATATATAATACATAGATCAAAAAAATACCCGCGGAAAGATCTACCAATTGCGAACAAAACGAGCACAATATTACAATGCTTGATTTTATAAAAAATGTTGAAATTTAATATAAATAGAAAAAAATAAACAAAATTACAAACCGTATCCTCAACTTTTGACTATTTACGACTTTTGTTAACCAAATATTTTGATAACCAAATTAGTAAGAAATAATATATTTGCCCCAATGACAAATACTAATTCAAATTCCGTGATTGTTAAAAAAAAACTGAGTGAAATAAAATACATGTGTTGCATATAAGTCAGCCCCGCCGCAACGCGCGAGGACATTCAAAATCGATTCAAAAAAAAAACTATCTTGTTATTTCATATAAAAAAAACTTCCGCCAGCCCAAATTTTTTAAAAAAACTTACAAACTAAACCCTCAACTTTTACATATTTGCGATTTTTTATACAATAAACTTTATTTATCAAATATATAGCGCATATCTACCGATTCATTCAGAAAAAAAATAGCATCAGAAAGATCTTCGAATTGCGAACAAAACGAGCCTAATATTGCAATGCTTCTGAAGTAACGCCCGATTTTATAAAAAAATTTGAATTTTAATATAAACAGAAAAAAAAAGAGAATTTACAAAACGGCCTTTCAACTTTTAACAATTTACGTCTTTTTTATATAATAAAATTTATTTATCAAATATATAATACATAGATCAAAAAAATACCCGCGGAAAGATCTACCAATTGCGAACAAAACGAGCACAATATTACAATACTTCCGACATACGCACGATTTTATAAAAAATATTGAAATTTAATATAAACAGAAAAAAAAAAAATTACAAAACGTATCCTCAACTTTTGACTATTTACGACTTTTGTTAACCAAATATTTTGCTAACCAAATTAGTAAAAAATAATATACTTGCGATGACAAATACTCATTCAAATTTCGTGATTGTTAAAAAAAGCTAAGTGAAATAAAATATATGTGTTGCATATAAGTCAGCCCCGCCGCAACGCGCGGGGACATTCCCACTCAATATTCATTCGAAATCGTTTCGAAAAAAAAAATCTTGTTATTTCATTTAAAAAAAACTTCCGCCAGCCCAAATTAAAGAAAACTTACAAAACGAACCCTCAACTTTTAATTATTGACGACTTTTTTATAGAATAAACTTTATTTATCAAATATATAACGCATATCTACCGATTCATTCAGATAAAAAAATAGCATCAGAAAGATCTTCGAATTGCGAACAAAACGAGCCTAATATTGCAATGCTTCTGACGTACGCACGGTTTTATAAAAAATGTTGAAGTTTAATATAAATAGAAAAAAATAGAATTTACAAAACGGCCTCTCAACTTTTAACAATTTACGACTTTTTCTTATATAATAAAATTTATTTATCAAATATATAAAACATAGATCAAAAAAATACCCGCGGAACGATCTACCAATTGCGAACAAAACGAGCACAATATTACAATGCTTCTGACATACGAACGATTTTATAAAAAATGTTGAAATTTAATATAAAAAGAAAAAAAATAAACAAAATTACAAACCGTATCCTCAACTTTTGACTATTTACGACTTTTGTTAACCAAATATTTTGCTAATCAAATTAGTAAAAATGATATACTTGCCCCAATAACAAATACTCATTCAAATTCCGTGATTGTTAAAAAAAACTGAGTGAAATAAAATACATGTGTTGCATATAAGTCAGCCCCGCCGCAACGCGCGGGGACATTCCAACTCAATATTCATTCGAAATCGATTCGAAAAAAAACTATCTTGTTATTTCATATAAAAAAAACTTCCGGCAGCCCAAATTTAAAAAAAACT
>BQNB010119822.1:0-20748 GCA_026074375.1 Tanacetum coccineum
TTTTGCCATCAAACTTGCCTAAATTATCTAAAGTATTAAGAATGGTAACATGACATCCAAATGGTCTCATAAAGTTTAGAGCTCGTTTAAGACCTCTAAAAAGGTCATAAGGTGTCTTGTTATGAGGCTTGACTACTAAGACCCTATTATGTACATAGAAAGCAGTACTAACTGCTTCAGCCCAAAATGTGGTAGGTAACTTAGAGTCAGCTAACATGGTTCTAGCAGCCTCAATTAGTGTCCTATTTATCCTTTCAGCTACACCATTCTGCTAAGGAGTCCTAGCTATACTATATTCTCTCCTAATACATTTCTCTCTGTAAAAATCATCCATGACTTTATACTTAAACTCCGTCCCATTGTCACATCTGATTATTTTAACTTTCTTATCCACTAGGTTTTCTATTTCTTTGATAAAGTTCTTAAGGATCTCACTGGTTTCATCCTTAGTTGCCAAAAAGAAAACCCAAGTAAACTTGCTATAATCATCAGTGATCACTAACCAATACTTTTTATGCATTAAACTACTCACAAAGGTTGGACCAAACAAATCTATATGTAGCATAAACAAGGGCTTAGTAATGGGATTCAGTACCTTGGACTTACAAGAGGCTCTGTGTTGCTTCCCTTTAAGACAAGCAACACAGGTTTGGTCATTTTCAAAATATTTTAAAGGCAAACCTCTAACAAGATTTTCTTTAACAAGCTTATTTATGTTCTTAAAATTAATATGACCAAGCCTTTTATGCCAGATCATAGATTCATCTGATGTAGCCTTTGCAACAAGACAAGTTAAAGTCTCTTTAGGAACAATGTTCCTTATATCAAAACTGTACATGTTGTCCTCTCTAGGAATTCTAAGAAGTATCTGATTTTCATCAGGCAACTTAAAATTAGGAGATAAGACAAGACATTCAGAGTCAGTAAAAAGGACATAGTTCTTTTTGTCACACATCTGTGAGACACTAAAGAGATTGAATTTTAACTCCTTGACAAAGTATACATCATCAAAATCAAGACTATCAGTTTTCAGTGTACCTTTACCAAAAATTCTTCCACCATATGCTCCTCCCCAAATGTAACATTACCTCTATCAAACTCCTTAAAATTTGAAAGATAAGCTATGTTACCAGTCATGTGCCTTGAGCATCCACTATCAACAAATCTTTTATCATTCAATTATGGATTGCCCTGCATATAGAAATAAGGAGATTAATTTTCTTTGGGGACCCAATCCATTACTGACTTGGATCTGCCTCGTGCATTAATGTAGTTATATCTGTTGAAAACAAGTGATGCACCATTAGGTCTGGTAGGTCTCCAAACCCAACATGCTGAGGGCTTAACAACATTGACCCCATTTTCCCAGCATTAACAACTACAAAATTTGGCCTAGCAGTTTTAACAGTTTTTGGCCTAGCAGTGTTAACTGCTTGTGCCTTGGCAGTATTAACATTATGTGTAAACCTTTTGTTGGTTAATGATGTTTTAGTTTGAAAGGGTCTTCTTACAGTTGATTGTGGATGGTTTTTATGAAAAACCTGAAATTGGTATTAGCACTAAAAACTAAAGATATTGGGATGAAGCAGTATTAACTGTCCTGGAGTATTAAAAGTTTTAGGCCATTTTCATTAAAACGCTCTTGGAACATGTTCCCACTTGAGCATTATGGTGATTTTATTGTAGTATGTTCAGTTCACCCTTTTATATGTATTCCCATATATCATCCCTTCCCTTTGATGGTATTTGCACTGAGCCTGTACATGATTAAAACTTCCACAAATAAAGCAAGCTTTGTTATACATCACAAAATCACTTCCTAGTTGATTGGACTTCTGTCCATTCCAATTCCTTTGATTCCCCTATGGTAGTTTGATGATATATACATCTCAACAATACCTAACTGACTTTTTAAGCTGGGTTTTTCATGATTTTTAGGTTTGACAGACACTACCTTTGTTATCAACAGAAAAACAGTTTCTTATCAACATTAATTGAAGACTCAACCAAAGCTACTGAGTCTTTGATTACTTGTTACTTTTACAAGAGTCATCAGAACATTTCTCGAATATCTGGATTTCATATCAAATGGTAGACTTTAAACCAGTATCCCTAGGACCATACCCATTAAATTCAGGCTCTTTGAATTCATCAAGACCTTAATAAAACAAGTCAAGTTTTGTATGTGCATTTAGGGATAAGTGATGAGGTAGAGCTACAGCATGATAACCTAAACCCTTTTTACTTTTGTCAGTTATCTGACTTGCTAACAATTTGTCTAGGTCTTTTGAGGCATTATCAAATTTTGCAATTTTAAAATCAATACCCTCTTTTTCTTGCTTAACTTTTTCATACTTAGCTTTAAGCACACCTAATTCATAGTCTTTACAACCTACTTCTCTTTTAAGAGCAGCAATCTCTTCACCAAAAAGAACCTCATTCTTTCTAAATGTGACAAGTTGATCTTCTACTGTTGCTAAACCTCTTTTATAAGTAGCAGCTTTAAATTCAATGTCATTAAGCTTAACAATCAAATCATCACACTGTTTCTTAAGAGTTTCATAGTTTTTCTGACAAGTTTTAGAGCAAGATTTATCATTGTATACCTCAGAGTCTGAGAATGCCATTAGAGCCATGTTTGTCTGAATTTGTTCTTCTGTCATGTCACTCCAGTCAAAGCCAACACCATCTATAGCCAACATTGCCTTAGAAGAAGTATCTTCTATATTCACTGTTCTTTTTGAGCTATCTTGATTCCAGTTCCTGTTGTCTTGATTTCTGAACTGGCCATCTTTATTTCTTGGTGCTCTATATTCCCTGGCAAAGTGTCCCATTTTATGACAGTTGAAACACTCTACCTTTGACTTATCAAACCCAGCAGTATCATTAGCATTGATGAATATTTTCTTTCCTGTCCTCTGATAGTATCTCTTTGCCCTCATGCTCAGCAGAGAGAGCTGCCACTTCAAATCCATTGCTTCCAGATCATCTTCATGAATTTGCTCTAAGTCCTGATGTAGGAGATTAGAACCATTAGGATTCTCAACCATGAAAGCATAAACAGCATTATCACTGATGTTAGCAGTACTAATAGAGGAACTAGCAGTATTAATATTAGGGCTAACAGTACTAACTTTGCAAGCAGAGTTAGCAGTGTTATCATTAGTATTGCTAGTACTTGGAGTAGTTATAAATGCCATGTTTTGAGTAACAGTACTTGCACCAACAGACTTCTTTACTTCTTGTTCAACAATTTTGAAGTTGTTGTACAAATAATCAATACTCATTGTTTCAATTTCAGCCTTGTTCATCCAGACAACTACATGGGTATTCCACTCAGGAGGTAAGCTTCTCAAAAACTTTGAATTTAGATCTTCTGTAGTGATAACCACACTCAAAATTGCAAGCCTACTAACAAGCTTCTGAAGCCTGTTAAAGATAAAATCAAGTGACTCTGTGCTTGAAGCATTAAAATTTTCATATTGTTGCTTTAAGAGTGCATTCTGTGTTTTCTTGGTGGTTTCATTACCTCCAAATCGAGTTTTAATAGCAGCATACATTGTTTTAGCATCAGTGTATTGACTAAAAGTAAGTTGATGTTCATTAGGAAGAGCCATAAGCAGCAAGCTTCTAGCCTTGACATCATTCTTCTTGTTGATCTTCTCTTCAGCAGTTACAGGTACTGACATCTTTGTAACAGAAGTGCCATTGTCTTGTGTTATTTGTGGAACAGATACCCATGAGTTACCATTCTCTATGACCTCCCATAGAGCATAATCTTGAACCTGGAAGTACTGCTTGATTCTCATCTCCCACATCTCATACTCACCTAGTTTGAGTATGGGGAACTTAGCAGTAGTGTTATTCTGTGCGGTTTCAAACTCTATGACTTCTGGACTAAAGTTTCTCAAAGCACAAGCTTTGATACCACTTGTTGATCCTAAACCTTGATCGATTCTTTAGCTTGTAAAGAGTATGTTACCTTGGATAAATCCAAAATAACAATAGTAGAGACTTTGTGTATATATTAAAGTGTATGCGGAATCTACACCTTAATACTCTAGAAGTAATATCAATGTAACAGTAAACTTGTAATGTAGTAGAATGAACAATGAATATAACCAAAAAGCTTCAATATTATTAGATCAATAATATGAGTACTCTTAACTAGTACTAGGGTTTACAACCTTGAAGCATGCAAAAACGATCTCAAAAGTTATATCTAAACATTAACCTAGGACCTCCTTTTATACACCAAGGAGTCCTTTACAAGATAACTATAAATCTTAGAATATCTTCTTCAAACTTAAACATATACGTATCTTCTTAACATTATAAGATATACACTAAGATTACATCCATATATATCTTCTCACACGTCTTTATCTTTTGTTTCCATGCAGCAGTACAAAAACTTCCAACAGTATTAACTTTAATACTGGCAGTACTAACTTTCTTCTGGCGGTACTAATATTTTACTAGCAGTACTAAATGAGTTAGTGCTGTTAGTTATAAGAAGAGCAGTATTAACCTCTTGTGAAGATTTATTCCCAACATATTTTTTGTATTTGGGTGTTCTGATATAATAAGCTCATATATAGGGATGCCATTTTAAAGGGTGGCTTCCAGCGTATTTAGGAGAAGTAAGCAAACCACAAACCTTATATCTAACTATTTAGTCACCTTAATTATTAACTAACATATGCGATCTGTGTTTCTAACTTGAAATATGTTGGACATATACACATGGCAGAAGTGAAGAACTACTTAGAGAGGTTGTTGACACTTGCTGGAGTTTATGGATTCTGGAAGCATGTGTCAATGCTTGACAGGCTTGAGATTCATTGCTATCTTGAAATGGCTTATGTTCTCAAGTACCGCAAATTTGTAAGTTAATTTGTTACCTTATATGTTTTTTTATTAAGTAATTGAATCATGATAACCATGCAACTTAACCAATTACTTAAGTTGATATGAGGTTGGTGTCTATCGATTCCATTGCAGCTGTTGATGAGTAAAACTGAGAAGCAATTAATTCAAGCTTAAGGTGCTCCATTTGGTGAACTAGCCAAGTGGCCATTTTTATTTTGTCCAATTTATGTGGTTTTTGTAAGCCTTTTCCAATCTAATAATGTTTGACAGTTATATCTGTTATGGCATCACATATAAAAGAAATGGCATGATTGTTGAAAAAAGGTCGACTCATCGGTGTATTTAGGAGTAATTCAATATATTGAAAGATGAGCTTATGAAGAATTCTTTGAGTGATTATCATCTATTGGTACGCCTCATTGGTGTCTTGAGGAGTATTTAGGAGTATTTCTATGTGTTTGTAAACCTAGGTTATGCAGTATATTTTGATAAACTACCAACCAACTATTGAGGGCGACATAGGCTTAAATTGGAAAATGTGTTTGTGTTTATAACATGAACCAAGGTATTTTATGTGAGCTAAAAGTATGTGTGGTTAGTATATTGTAAGTTTGAGACTAAAGAAGATATAGATTGGGCAAAAATTACTCCGCTTCGCAGCAACGCGCGGCCGCTTAATCCTTCGTGTTATACAAAGTATAAAAAGAATATAAGTTGAGGGACTAAAGATATAAATGTAATTAGGGGAGCGGGTCGAATATTAGAAAGGAAAAGATCCGCCAGACACAGAAAACACATAGTCCCAGAAATTGAAAGATACTTTGCAAAACATACATCGATCTTTGATTCAGGTACATGAATTTGTTATTGCTATTTGTTATATACTGCAGTTTGATTTGATTTTAATTTAATATGTATTGTTTAATGGCGGCGATAAATAATATTAGGGTTTACTCAATTAGAAATCATCTAACAAATTACGAAGTTTATATTCTAATTGATTAATGATGATAAATAAAATTAGGGTTATAAATTCAATTCAGTATATTGAATATTAAGCATAAGCTCTTTTAAATCATATTTTGTTTTCGCCTACAATTTGTTTATGAATTCATTTTTTTGTATATCTCATAAGTACCCAAATGGAATTTTTGAGTTTATAAGAACCCTAACTGAGTTTTTTACAAACAAAAAACACGTGTTTACTTGAACTCACCACGTGCATTTCATTTTTAGCTTGTATCGATATCTAAAGCAGCACTTTGTTTTCAAGGATCCATGACGCCGACCTCGCGTCTTCTTCTTCTTCTACATTTGCTTGTTGTTATGGTGATGTTACTTCCCAAAGCTCGTGCTCAACACCGCTATAGTACCACCTGGGACTTACTCCTACCTCTTGCCAACAACATTTCCTTAAACACTACTCATTACATCCGACAAGTGGATGCTGAACGTTACTTTTTGTGGAATGTATTAAGTATTTTTCGTCTTTTATATCCTGTTTAATTTCCTTTTACCACATAGACTGCTTATGTATATATATTTATCTCTATAGTACCATACCTCATCAAATTCTAAAAGACTACCGACAGTTGTCAAGGAATTAAACGAGGAATTAACCCAGTGGGAGTATATTAACAATAGAATCAATAAGATCGGGTTATTTCTCTTTGATATGAAAAATATCGATCGATGCTCAGTACTGTTAGAGACCCCAAGCAAAGTCTTGTAGATGACATGCAATGCTTTGCTTCTACAGTACCAACCTAATTAAGCCAACTACATATACATTTCAATTTCATATTCTATGACTGGTTGATTTACTAATCAAGGTTTGCATGATTAAAGTGGCATATGTTTTATGAGCATTGCGGTTGTCTCCCTAAACACTGCTTTGAGCGCTTGATAGTGTTTGGAAATATGTGTAACTATGCGACTGATAAGGCAACAATCAAGGAAGCATTATCTTTTGCTTGTGGCTTGGACAAAATCAATCCATTAAGTAATTTACTACAACCTTTCTGATTTTCTTACGTATTGATGTAGGAAAGCGGAAGGCTTTTGTTTACAATCACGTTGTAAATAGTTTAATTTCAAATGCAAGATAAACGTCGGTTGAAGTTTGGTTCACTAAGAACATAAAACAGAAAATGTAGCACACTTATATAGAAGGAAATAAAGTTTAATATTGAATAGAATGAATAACAATATGTTGTTGGAATTTAGTCTATATAGACCTAAGAATCCTAATATGAGTCAAACAAAGTTTCCTAATAGAATAATACTCCTAATCAAACAAGTAAAGATAAACCTAAAATATGACTAGACTCGAGATAAATCCTAATTAACTTCTAATCTAAATTAATTCTTCCGGAATTATCCTTTTTTTTTCTTTTTTCCAGTTTTTGTCCTCCATCATTCTCTCCTTCTTGAAAAGAACTCGACCACGAGTTCTTAAAGGGATTTAGCACCTGGTCCAGGGGAATAGTAATTGCACATATACTCTTTTCCTTGTAGAACACAACATAATCTGATTCTTCTTTACTTTGGCTATTGTTGCTTGAACTTCATCTAAATAAGGACATAGTGTGAACTTGTGACCATCTTTTGAAAAGGTGTAGGTGTTCTCATTTCCTCTGTGCACCACATTTAAGTTGGATTGCCAAGGTATTCCTAGTAGAACACGACAAGCATCCATGTCTACTATGTCAAACAGAATCGTGTCTTTGTATTTTTCCATGGCAAAAAGGACCTCGCATTGCTCGGTTACTCTTACCTCTCCAACAACTTTAATCTAACCAATCTTGTATGGTTTTGGATGTTTCTTTGGTGTCAACTTGAGACGAGTCACGATGTCCCGTGAGATGATATTCTTACTACTTCCCCCGTCAATGATAATGTTGAACACATCTTGGTTAATCTTGCATCGTGTTTGGAAGATTTATCATTGACAGTCTTTACTTTTCTTAGTACTAGTAAGTACTAATCATCGAACAAGACCTAAGAAGGCTTCACTATGATCATCATCATCTTCAAAAACAACATCAATCCATCATCTTCAGATTCACTATTCGCCTTATCATGTTCAGCTAGGTTAACATGCTTTGTAGCTCGACATTGAGACATTGATATAAGGTATGACTGACTTCTTGGCATCGATAACACTTTATGCCTACAGGACGAGCATATGGTTTATTAGATGATTTGTTTATGACATGTGTGGAGGTAGTGGTGGTCGTTGTCTTCTTCTTTTCACCATCAACTTCATGTGTGGATTTGGAATGATCTACTTGGGCATCACCTCCTGATTGGCTACTATTACTTTGGTTTGTATCAGATTTGGTTTTGTACATGGAGCTACCTATGCGAACAGCTTCATCAATGGTCCATGTTTGAAGAGATACTATGGCTTTAATATTATGTCGAAGGCTATTGTTGAACCTCATAACTTGTTGTGCATCAGATTCGCTTAGTTGATTATGAGATGTAAGTCATGAATTCTTCAGTGATGTTTTGAGATGATTGATGACAATTTTGATATAAAGAATATAGTGTTTGTTTGTAATCGACCGGAAGAAACTGCGTGAACATTACTCTCTTCATCTTGCGCCATGCCCAAATTGGTTGCTTACATCGATGACTTGTTTGAAGGTTGTCCCACCAAGATGAGGCAGCTCCTCTCAACTTGTAGGCAACATATTTGACTTGGGATTCGTCGGTAATGTCCATGAGTTCAAAATATTTTTATTTTTCAGAAACCCAATCAAGAAAGTTCTCAATGTTTAATGACCCTAAAAAAGTTGGTATGTCCACCTTTATCCTAGGCATACGATTCCTTTGATGATCCGCGGGATCAACTTGATCACCTTCTTCGTCTTCGTCACTTGAGGACCCATAAACCTTGTGATCATGTTTTGGTTGTTCGCGAATATTAAGTGCCTCAAGAATTTTGGTATTTTGTTCGGTTTGTTGCTGTGATTGTTGCTGCTATTGTCGTGATTGTTGTTGCAGTTGTTGAATCGCTTGTAAGGCTTGCTAAAGTACAATATTATCGGTCATGGTCACTTAAAAAGGTTCTTGTTATTCGTGAATAGTATGATGAACAATTTTTTTTAAAGGAATAAAACAACTAAAAGAAAAGCATATAAGAATCAGGGAAAACCTTAACTGATAAAAGATTGAGATCGAGAGTGGTGACCTGATGTCAATTTGGGAGAGACCCAAATTGAAAATTGGCTCTGATGCCACCTGATGTAGGACAGCGGAAGGCTTTTGTTTACAATTACGTTGTAAACATGTTAATTGCTAATGCAAGATAAACCTAGGTTGAAATTTGGTTTACTAAGAACTCAAAATAGATACGTATGCTGGAATTTAGTTTATATAGACCTAAGAATCCTATGTGACTGGAACAAAGTTTCCTAATAGAATAATAATCCTATTCAAACAAGTAAAGATTAACCTAAAATATGACTAGACTCGAGATAAATACTAATTAATTTCTAATCCAAATTAATTCTTCCAGAATTATCCTTTTTTCCAATTTTGGTCCTCCATGTGTTTACTTGTACTCAACATGCAAGCTAAAAACATTAATGCAGAGAACTTTTTAAAAAAATTTAATAGATGCTTTTATTCTCTCCAAAAAAAACTTCCATGAGAGGTGATAAAAAGTACTAAAAGGATAAGTTAGACTATTTAATTATTATAGCAGCACTTTCATATTAGTATTGTGGAATTACTAATTGTTGCGTTCATTTCTAAAACCACAGTTGTGAATGTGAAAAATCATCCATCAATTCTTCGTGTCACACCTGCACCAGTTCGTGGCTCTTTCGAATACTGTGAACGTGTTGCAGTAGAAGGCGTTTCTAGAATGAAACTTGGGAGTTTTTCCAAAAAATATCATGTATTGTTACTACCATCAAGGCTGGAGTGGAATGACGAGGAGGCCCAAGTTTGTGTTCATAGGTACGTAAGAGAGGCTTGTAGTTTCTACCTTTTATGGTTTTGTTGGTATTCTTTATTGAATTGAGGCAAGAATATAGTAAACCCATATGGGTTATTTAAAAGTTATAAATTGGAACCAATATAATAAACGAAGCCTGTTAGATAAATTCATGTGTGTTTATGATAAGGAAGAAGAATAAACTGATATGATATTAGGTTTTGTTATGGTTTTAAGGGAAAAATTTAATATTTTCCTTTTCTGCTAAATTCCCTCATATGACCTATTCCCACATATTGAGATAAAACTCAATTCCAATAAGGTCAAATATTTTTTCCTTTAGAAAAAGATTTATTTAGTTAGAAAGTTGTTTGCAGGGATGCTTCACTGGGACTGTGTGAATGTGAAAAGGATGATTGGAGATCTCTTGAAAATAAGGAATGGATGTTTTTTATATCACCTTACGAGCAAATGTATGTTGATGTGAAGCTTTCTCCCGGGACTCATGGTTTTGTATCTGTCTATCTTGAGGAAGGTAACTTTAATTTGTATTTACAATTATTGGTTGTCAAGTTTGTGTCTTTTTTTATTGGTTGTGTGTGCGAATCAAAATGTTCATTCGTCACTTTTTAAAAAGGGTCAATTGCATATATATCCCTCTAAAGCTCTATAATTATATATATATATATATATATATATATATATATATATATATTCAAGCTAATATAATAATCAACTTATATAATAAAAGAACATCTTTTTGAATTCCATTCTGATGTGATATATATGTCATATATACACCTGTCACTCTTCTAACCCATTGAACTTAAACTAACAAAAACCCTAAATACCCATCAGTCTCCCACTCGCTTTTATCACTTTAAATTTATCTCTCTCTCTCTCCTCTCTCACACAAAAACAAATCACTAACCCATAAACACAAAAACTATGATATCATCCACCACCACCTCATAGCCACCATCTATGACCACCTCACCGCCCTTGAGCACCATGCCCGTCACCACCTCAAAATCGCTGACCTCGCCAACATCACAGCTGCCACTAACTAAACGGACACCATCGAAACTCCACAAATCAAAACCTATAACCATATTAAGGTTTTTATTTTTTGTGTTTTAATAGATCTATGTATTATATGTAGATCTATGCTCTTATAATATTTGATTTTTTTCAGTCGTTGCCAGAACATTACTCAGCTGTCACAGCTGGAATATTGCCCAAACGGGTTTCAGTTATGATTGGTGATTTGTATCGAGGTTGGTTTTGGATTTTGCTAAAAAAACTGTTGCTGCCACTTTATATGTTTATGCTTTATTATGATTGATGTTAAAATTTGTTATAAAATTAATTATGTAAATATTGATATAAAGTGGTTGTTTGAAAATAATTCTACGTAAAGGACACTAGATGAGGTGAAAAGATCATTTAGGTCTTGTTTGTTTTTTTCAAATAGCCTCTTCTAACCTCTTTTCACCACTTATGTCTGCAGGCGGGCAGAGCTTTCTAGTTTGTTTTTTTTGTAGAGATAAGAGGTAAAAATCACTTCTAAGCTCTTCTAAAATTCAAACAAAAAATTCCACTTCTTACCTCTTCTTCTCTCTTATTCTGACATAAACCCTATCACACCCACCTCTCACCACCTCCTCATCTCAGCCGCCACCATCATCCCATCCGCCGGCGGCCACCATCCAAGCCGCTGGAAACCCCATCCAGCCGCCGACCACCATCATCTCAGCCGCCGTCGCCTCCACCATCTGAGCCGCCATAAAAGGTAAGGGTTTTTCTTTGATTCTTTTTCTTTGTGTTGCTATTTTGATGTTTAATCTTGCGGGTATGTTAAAAATGAGGTTTTGAGGTTGTGGGTATCTTAGAAATTAGATCATCATTAACTTATTAATGTTATTTGATGTTTGAATGATATGTTTAGAATGAAATGAGTTGAAGGTGCTATTTAGGTTGGTATGATGCGTATTATGATTAAGCGATTTATTTGGATGGTTTATTTTTCGCAAGTTTTTTCACCTTATTATTCGGTTTTAAGTAATTTGCTGCAGCCTGTATGTGTATGTGGAGGGTGGCCTAGTGATCTTTATAACAGGAAAAGGGGTATAGCATGCTCGGTTTTTGAATGTTATATATATATAGAAAGCATAATGATTGAGGAATTATAGAGTTTGCCTAAAAGAGATACTGAAAACCGTATGAATAAGTTTACTGGTCATGCACACGAGTCATAGAGTGAAACTATATTCATTGGTTATAGACCATATGATTGGAGTTGAGATCGATTTGTCATGTAATTTGTCTTTTGCCAAGGAGATTAAGGATAGAGCCTATTTACACAGATAACTCACGAGGGAACCTTAAAGTGGAATTTCAAAAGGAAAATGAAGGTAGATGGAATTATTGAAAAGTTTAAGGCTAGACGGGTCATTCAAGGCTTTAAACAAAAGTCAGGAATAGACTAATTTGATACTTATGCTCTTGTGGTACGTATCAGTACCATAAGACTGCTAATTGTTTTCGCATCAATTCATAGTCTGCTGATTCATCAAATGGATGTTTGTCACACCCCCAGACGGAGCCTGGTCGGAATACGTGCCCGAGGGCGTGACGTCATAACAATCCGAACACAAAGCAACAAAGAACGACCACTAATCATGGACGTTTGAAAAAGTTTACTCGTTGCATAAAAGAAAATAAATTTAAGTTTTACAACCAGTCATAAGAGAGTTAAATGTAGCGGAAGCATAACAAAGTTTGATAATGACAACGAGTATATATAAATAGATAAGTCTTGAAATTGGCGAAGTCACATAGCACATAGACTCCATTTAGCATCAAGAATCAAGCCAAGCTAAGCACCTGAGAAAACATGTTTAAAACGTCAACATAATGTTGGTGAATTCATAGGTTTAAGTTAATACAAGAGTGGACCACAAGATTTCAAAACGCATGCGACTACTATAACAGATACAACATCACATAAAAAGTATTTACTGTTACGCTAAGCTCATGACACCGATGCTAATAAAGTAGGGCATATCATATCATGCCACATAGTATTCCTGCCCTTAACTGGTGTCCCAAACCAAAGACCACCACAACGCACAATCGACATGACATATATCTGTTTGTTCGCAGCTAATTTAGAACCAAACCAGATAGGGGTAATTAGTCCCAATAGATCTATTTACGCATTCGCGCTCACTTAACCAATCCAATTGGCCATAGGTGACTAACGGTTCATGATAGTTCGGGCAATAGTGGTTTGTAAGCAAACTTAGGCAACACATAAACATGTAAAACTCACGTTAAGAACTTGTGTCCAATTTTAAAAGCAAACAATGTTTCTCACCCCAAAGTATAAAGCATTTGAAAATAGGTAAAACGTGGGGCTATGAACTCACCTTAAGCAAGTGGTGAATCGATAATCAACGAGGAAGAAATAAAGCCGAAAGGTCCTACACGCGACCTAAATAAATGACGCGTCTTAGGTAAACGAAAGATAACCGAAACTTGTACGACACGCTTTCAAGAGAAAAGACATCCATATGTGTTTGTGCTTTAGTTTGTTTAATAAAGTATGACTAAATAAAATAACTTTACCACGTCTTAGTTAAATCCCGACACTTGCAAAAAGTTACTATTTTTAGAAACTTTCCCTTTTAGGAAACTTTTTAGTTTCAAAACGTTAATAGCGTCCCCTATTTTCTTAAGTTTCCATATTTTACAAATCGCTTAAACAATTCTAAACCGCCTAATCCTTATGTTTAAATCGCCTAAATGTCCAATTCGTACCATTTTTAATAATCCTACTTTTTATTAAGGTCGTCATCTCAAATAACCTTTCATGACATTTCTAGTTGTTCTAACTAATTACTTAACATTTCTATATGTTTCGCTTGCATTTAAAACATCCAAAATCGTCCGAAAGTGCCCGGAAACCCATTTTACTATTCCCAACAGCCCACTATTCATCTATTTTGCCGAAAAATGTTTCGAGTTTCATTTGGCCATAACTTGGTCGTTTTAAGTCCGATTTTAAAGTGTGATATGTGAAAAATTATCTATTTGAATTTTAAGCTCTTCAAAAAACTTACTTTTACGCCTAATGAAACATTTTTAAGCGCTCAAAATCAACAAAACTATTTCGGGGACAGCAAGGTTGTTTTCCGAAATCGACCAAAACTCACCAACTACGCATTATTAGTGCTTTATCTAAGCCCTATTCTTTATTCACAACAACCAACCAACAAAAAACTAACTTTATCCAACTAATCTCTATTGTTGCAACTCTCATCAACTCTCAATCTCACCAAGAACATAATATAAGACATAAACATAAAGTGGTAACAATGTTTACTTCCATTTTATAAAAGATGACAAAATATTAACTTATTTCTTTTGTAAAAATTAACACAAACACATGGATCTTTATGAACAACATAGATCTATAAAATAATGGATGAAACCAAGTAAGGATCATGTAAAACTTACAAATCAAGAAGAATATGTAGCAAAAACACTAGATCTATACCCACAAACTATAGATCTATAAAACCCTAAATAATCTTGCAAACCCTAACTTTATAATTCTTGAAATCTTTGAAAAATAACCAACCAACACTTAGATCTACCTTAGATAACCTTAGAAGTGAACTTAGAATACTTGGATCTTGCTAGAAATCAAAAGTTATAAGTGTGTTTGTGGGTTGGGTGTGTGCCGTAAGCAAGGGAGGAGAGGGAAGAAAGATGTGTGTTTTGTTTGAGGCTTGAAAATGAAATGAACCCTAAACTTGAGAAAGTGTGGTATTTATAGGGTAATATTAGGTCAAGAGGGTCTTGTTTTGTAGCATCCAAAGTAGCCAACACTCAACCAAAGGTGTTGTTTTCCTTTGTGGTTTCGGCCGAACCTAGCCCCAAGGACCCAAATGGGTTAAGTTTTTAAGTCATGGCTCACATGTATGTATAATTTGGTTGCTAGTTGGTCAAATGGAGTCAACATGTGTAAGTAACATGTGATGTGTAAGTGTCTTGCATGCATGCATGTTGCTAGGATACAAAAATGTCTTTTTCTTTCACTAGTATGGCAATATTTTCAAAATTTGTGTTAGTGGTTTAAGGATGATTTAATTTCAAGTACCAAGAGTGTTTTTGCTTGGCTTTAGACATCTTCATATGTATGGGAATGAGGGTGAACGAAATTTTTAAGCTTAGGGTATAATATTATCGATAACTTGAGTTTACACGAAAAGATTTTGAGTTTTCGGGGTTCCGTTTGGTTAAAAACGCGAAAAACGTAATTTAAGGAATAAAACCCTAAAATTAATATCAGAAGTGATTAAAAATCACAAAATACTCAGGAAAGCTAAAATATATTATATTAAGCCTAAATTAATTTATAATCGATGTCGAAACGCGTCTGACGACGTTTTTCAGTTTTTACGCAGTTTAGTTCCCTGGTAAACTATCAGATTTAAACGTAACGTATAAAATTTAAAGTAGATGACCGGAGTGGGTCGGAATACTAACCGGGAATTTACAAGGTGTGACAACAGTGTGAACCGATCTTGTTTGTTACAGTGTGAACCGATCTAGTTAACTGTAGTGTGAACCGATCTAGTTAATTTTAGTGTGAACCGAACTAGTCAAGTTTAATCAAAACCGAACAACTCTAATTTCTAAATTATACGGTTTATCTCTTTGACTAATAAAATCCCATGAAACATTAACTTGTTTTTTGTCAAAAATTGTAGAATCCCATGTAGTTTCAAGAATTCAAATGCTCAAGAGATACCTTAATCAAACAAAATTTCTTTCTACCACCGTTCGATCCGACAATAATCTTTTAACATACAAATTTCTCAATGACGACTCTTGCTGACAAAGCAATTCTTTCGGGTGCTGAAAATCGTCCACCCATGTTAGAAAAAGATATGTATGATTCTTGGAAAAGCATAATGAAGCTATATATGATGAATATACAACATGGAAGAATGATTCTTGAATCCGTTAAAAATGGTCCACTTATCTGGCCTTCAATTGAATAAAATGGAGTGACAAGACCAAAGAAATATTCTGAATTATCTGCTACGGAAACAATTCAAGCTGATTGTGATATCAAGGCAAAAAACGTCATTCTCCAAGGACTACCACCTGAGGTCTATTCATTGGTTAGCAATCATAAAGTCGCCAAGGAACTTTGGGTAAGAATTCAACTTCTCTAGCAACGAACTTCATTAACGAAACAGGAAAGAGAGTGTAAGCTTTTTTATGAATTTGATAAGTTTGCTTATAAGAAGGGGAAACACTACATGAGTTCTACCTGAGATTTTCATTGCTACTCAATGACATGAACATCTACAATATGAAACTGGAATAATTTCAAGTGAACACTAAGTTTTTGAACACTCTTCTTCCTAAGTGGAGCAAATTTGTGACAGATGTCAAACTAGTTCAGGATTTGCATACAACTAACGTTGATCAGCTTCATGCTTACTTAGGACAACATGAATTTTATGCAAATGAGGTTCGTTTAATGCATGAACGCAACTTAGATTCGCTTGCTTTGGTTGCAACCCATTAGATGACCCAGTCTCCTTATCAAACTCATCAAAACTCTTACCAAAACACTCAATTTCAACCACAAGTTTCACCATATAAATCTCAATAGTATGGATCACCTTATCAGTCTCAATAATACTCAACTCATCAATCATCAACACCTCTTTCAATCACTTTACCATCTAGTGATTATCAATCACAATGTTTATTATCCATCATCATCCATCCCTCAATTGGAATATGCTCCCACAGTTAACCAACAACCTGAATTTTCCCAACCAGACTCGGGTCTAATTGTTCTAGTGTTCTAGAAAGGTGATGATCCCATTGATGCCATCAATCACATGATGTCTTTCTTGACTGCTGTTGTCACTTCCCGCTACCCCACTACCAATAATCAGCTGAGGAATTTGTCAAACCCTAGGCAACAAGCTACCATTAATAATGGAAGAGTGACCGTATAACCAATTCAGGGGAGACAAACATATTTAGCTGCGGGTACTACAAGGACATACACTCTAGGAGCAAGTGGAAGCAATTCTAGGAAACAAAGGACTGTTATTTGTTACAACTACAAAGGGGAAGGCCACATGTCCAAACAGTGCACTAAACCTAAGAGGAAACGGGATGATTCATGGTTTAAGGATAAAGTGTTGTTGGTACAAGCTCAAGCAAGTGGTCAAATTCTACATGAGGAGGAACTTGCATTTTTGGCTGATCTAGGAATTCCAGAAGGTCACGCCATACAGACCGTCATTACTCACAATGCTGCTTATCAAGCTGATGATTTGGATGCATATGACTCTGATTGTGATGAACTCAACACTGCCAAAGTTGCTCTCATGGCGAATTTATCTCATTATGGTTCAGATGCTCTTGCTGAGGTACACAATCATGATAATATGAATAATAATATGCTTAATCAAGCTGTGCAGGCGATGCCGTCTTCTGAACAGTCGAATGTTATGAATCATTCAGAGACTAAAATAAACAGTGATAGCAATATCATTCCTTATTCTCAGTATGTGATTGAATCACAACAGGCAGCTGTTCAAAATTCTAACTCTTCTGCACAACAAGATGCACTGATATTATCTGTGATTGAACAACTAAAAACCCAAGTAGTTAATTGTACCAAGATAAATCTGGACAATAAAAGTGTCAATGATACTTTAACTGCTGAGCTTGAAAGATATAAAGAACAAGTTAAAGTTTTGAAAGAAGGACAAAATGTGATTTAAGGGAGTAATGATACCATTTTCAGATTCAAGTACACAGGCAGTGAGATGATGTCTTAAACAAACTCTTTCTGAACATTTAAAAGAAAAGGAATCTTTAATGAAAACAGTTACTCTTCTCAAAAATGATCTTAAGAAAGAAGAATCTAGGAACATCGATAGAGAGATTGCGTTAGAAAAAAAGATCAAACAACTAGATAATATTGTTTTTAAAAGAGATCAATCTGCACAAACTATTCACATGTTGATGAAACCTCAGTTTTTCTATGATCATACCACTAAGCAAGCTCTAGGTTTTCAAAATCCTTTCTATCTGAAGAAAGATTAGCAGTTGAAACCAAATCTTGATGATGGTAATGTAATCAAGAATACAAGTGAAATTATGATTCCTGACTCCAAAGAGACCCTAATGCTTGCTGAAGATAGTCATTCAAAAATTCTTTTAAAACAAAAAGATCCTATGATGTTAGAAAAGAAAGTTACTATACTCCAGGGAGATTATGCTTGTCCTTAATCAATTTTTCAGATTTATGAAAAACTCGATTTGTTCCACAAACTGAATTATCTGCTAAACAAGCCTTTTGTTCTTAGAATTTTATGAATTCTCCAGAACCTACTCTTTCTAATAGACCCACCAAAGTTGAGGTTCCAAAAGAACTTCCTAAAGTCAGCATGGTTAATACGAGTTTGAAGAAACTTAAATACCATCTTGCTGGTTTTGAGGTTGTTAAAGAAAGAACCACACCCACAGCCATCACTGAAGGCTCATGGGGGTTCGAACATACAAAAGCTTTTTTTAGGGATGAAATAATTCCATTTGTAAAAGCTCTGAAGGACTTATTTAATACATTCGATCAATATTTGATTGATGAACTTTCTGAAGTCCAAAATGTCTTCTATCAAATGAAACAAGCTGTGGAACAACATAGTTATTAGCAAGTTTTGAATAAAAACATTTGAAGTTAAAATGAATCAAGTTTTGAATAAAAATGAACGACTTTTGAAACAAGTTATTAGCAAAGATATCGTAAACACTATTGTTGGGAATAAAGGCGTCTCAAGTTAATAGTACTGGTTGAAGAAACTACTGCTGCTAAAGATTAGAAGAAATAGTTTATGTCATTAGTACTGCTAATGTAATAGTTAGTACTGCCAGTACAAAGTGTTAGTACTACCAGTTTATTAGTATTGTTAGTTATGTAGTTAGTACTATTGGTATAAATAGTTAGTACTGCTAAAGTGATATGCATGAGATATATTAGGAATAGATATGCATTGATCACTTGACGCGTTTTGTAAGCCCATTAGGGTTTCTTTGGTGTATAAAAGGAACCCTCAGACATAGATCTAGATATCAATTTTTCATATTAGTATTCATAAGTTTTGCATAGCAATCCATAGTTCTCGCGTCGATCGCTCAGCTAGTCGCGCTTGTATCAAAATAGTATTCAATATATTGAGAAAGTTTAGTAAAGATATTGTTTTTACTGTTATACATTGTTCTTCTAGTATTGCAAACTGGATTCCGTTATTATAGTTTGTGATATTCTTAATCATTTGTTTCTACTATAGTTGTCTTGGGATATATCCATATAACTTATAGCATTTATCAGCTAAGTAAGATCTGTCAAGAAGGGATGAACAAGTGGTATCAGAGCCAGGTTGAGAAACTTTGAATAAGAAGAACACTATATCTACACAAGATCTTATAATCAAAGAGAAGATGGAATCACAGTCAGAAGCTACCCAAACAGTGTCTGCACTAAAACTTCCTATACTCAAAATAGGAGACTATGATCTATGAAGCATGAGAATGGAGCAATATCTTACTCATACTGATTATGCTCTTTGGGAGGTTATTGTCAATGGTGATGCGTCTGCTGTTGCATTAGCTAGTGCTGAAGGACCCATTCCTCCTAAAACTGCAGAACAAAAGCTGGCAATAAAGAATGAATTAAAAGCGAAAAGCACTCTGTTGTTAGCCATTCCTGATGAGTACCTATTGAAGTTTCATGGAATCAAGGATGCAAAGACCTTATGGGAAGCAATCAAGACTAGGTTTGGAGGTAACAAAGAATCAAAGAAAATGCAGAAGACCATTCTGAAGCACCAATATAAGAATTTTACTGCATCAAGATATGAAGAACTAGATAAAACCTATGATAGGTTTCAGAAACTCATCAGCCAATTGGAAATTCATGGTTATCTCTCAGGAAGATTCAAATCTAAAGTTGCTGAGAAGTCTACCATCATCTTGGAACAATATTGCTTTAATCATGAGAAACAAATATGATCTAGACACAATGAGCATGGATGATTTGTACAACAATTTAAAGGTGTATGAAGCTGAGATTAAAGGCCAATCAAGCTCAAGCTCAAACTCTTAGAATGTAGCTTTTGTATCTTTAGAAAACACTAGCAGTACTAATAAAGCAGTTAATACTACTCATGAAGTTTCTACTGCTAGTTCATAGGGACAAGCTTCTTCCTTAACTTATGCTAATGATGTCATGTTTTCCTTCTTTGCTAATCAATCTAACAGTCCATAATTGGACAATGAAGATCTGGAGCAGATTGATACTGATGATTTTAAAGAGATGGATCTCAAATGGTAGGTGGCCATACTTACCATGAGGGTGAAGAGATTCTTAAAGAAGACAGGAAGGAATCTGAATTTCAATGGCAAAGAAACTGTTGGCTTTGATAAGACAAAGGTTGAATGTTACAACTGCCACAGGAGAGGTCACTTTGCTAGAGAATGCAGGGTACCAAGGAATCATGGCAATAGAAATAGAGATGCTCCAAGAAGGATTATACCAGTGGAGACTCCTACAAAGTCCTTGGTTGTTCAAGATGGGATAGGTGGTTATGATTGGAGCTTTCAGGCTGAAGAAGGACTCACAAACTTTGCTCTAATGGCCTATACATCCTAAGGTTCATCAAGTTCATCAAGTTTAGACTTTGAGGTACATACTTGCTCTAAAGATTGCTTAAAATCATATGAAACTCTTTAAAAACATTATGATCAACAGCGTGATGCTCTTAATAAATCTAATCTAGAAATTATAGGTTATCAAATGGGATTAGAATCATTAGAAGCTA
>BQNB010119823.1:1552-20748 GCA_026074375.1 Tanacetum coccineum
CATAAATCAAGAAAAGATATAACCCTTGAGATAAGTCATTAATTGCACCTATTTGATTAATCATGGTTAATACAGTTTCCTTATAATTAGCTTGACTGCTCTTCTATCTTTTGATTATTATCTTGCGTATGTTTTGGTAGCGAAAGTAGATTTAAGTCACCTCCAAACCTATGCCAGTCTCTCAGACTGAAACCCCCCTTTTCTGTTAGAATTAGGTTTAGCATAGGTTTAACTTATAATTAATATAGATTAGAACTAACATAGATAAACTAAAATACTGATAGAACTAAGAATTAACGCTTTCGCTCTTAGTGATCGACACCCTACATACCAACGAAGCTACATTTGATCGGGTACACTGCCCGTTCGTGTTGTTGTTAGGTATAGTCGGCTAAATATAAATGTAAAACTTGATAAATAAAAATACCTACACTCAACGACACATCAAGTTTTTTGGCGCCGTTACCGGGGATTGAAGTTGTTTAATTCTTGTTTATTAGAATTTTAGGGTAGACTTGGTTAAGATTAATGTGCATATTTGTATGTTTATTTTTCTTCATTGTATATTTTTGCATATTATGTGTTTGTGTGCTTTATTTGTTTTTCTGCATTATTAAAGTCTGCTGTAATTTTCTGAGTCAAAAACTTAATACGGCGTATCCACCTTTTTGGATACGGCCTATAAGTTTTTTTCTAAACCAATACATCGTATTCGACTTTAACATCAATACGGCGTATTCAGTTTACTGAATACATCGTATTAGTCTATTTGACCTTTTTCTTTCCTAACCAATTTATTACAGGTCAAGATGGACAATCCTGACATCACCATGGAAGAATACATCAAGCTTGAAGCTGAAAAAGCTCGTAGGCGTAGTCAAACGTTTAATTGGGAAACTGCTACATACAAAAAGGTCATGTATCATGAAAATATTAATTACTTCAAAGATTTTGAAACAGATTTTCTAGCCATCGTCTTTGATGATTCTTTGGCAACTGACTAAAAGATCTCGTCCGAACCCACGATAAGTCCTCTTGAAGACAATGAAATTGACTAAAAAATATCATTTGACGAATCCGATGATGAAGATTACACTGTCATATATGACAAAAATTCATTTTCTTATAAATTAATTTCCGTCAACGATTTGAAAATTAGATTTGGAAAATGATGATAATAAAGTCAATATATCTTCGGATGATGTTGATGAGAAATCAGATGGTGGTATTGATGTTAATGTTGATACCTAATACCATGAGTTTAATGAGAACCTTGAAACGAATCATGACATACCCGGTAAATCTTTCACTATAAAAGATTTTATTTTAATGATTAAAGTCATGATTCGTCAATGTTTTAACAAAGAGGTGCCATTAAATCTTATTAAAAATTTATATGTGTCATTTGGCATCCCTTTTGACCCTAAGTTGTTTTATAAGGATGGGATAAAACAGGGGCAAGTCAAACTTAAAGACTTTTCTGTAAACAAAAGTTCTTGCCGGGAGACAACCCGGAATGTATTTTCTTTATTTTATCGAGTCTGTCTTCCCAGTTAGTCGATACGACGTATCCAACCTCAATGGATACGACATATTGATCTAACTAGACGTTATCCAGTCTTTTATTTTCTGCATTTAAGCATTATTGTCAGATTGTCTATATGGCGTATTCATAAATATGATACGACGTATTTAGCAATCTGACCCGTACCTTAGATACTTTTTACAGGTCTCAATACGACGTATCCTGGTTTTGGGATACGGCGTATTGACTTCCTATACAGTTTTTTCGTTTTTTTTGTTTTGTTTTCTAACCGTCAAATACCAGAGATAGAATTGCATTTGTTTTTCCTATATCTTATATAGGACCTTACTGAACGAAAATGATGACTTTGGTGGAGTATTTATATTCTGGAATTCTGTGTGTTGTAGTCATGCTGGCATTCAGACCCGCATTCACAACACACAATCTTGCTCGTAAACACAACATGGAGGATCATACCGAGCAAATCCCAGGGGAGTTTATCGTTCTAATTCTTTTAATTTTATGTCCTTAATGTTATACTTATACAACGAGGTCGTTGTATACTTCAAGTGGGGGGAGGAGAATTAGAACGCTTACTTGTCCATATTTTCACAATAAAATGCGTAAATTATGCCTAAATTTAAAAAAATCAAGCATACTTTTGTGAAATTATTAGTTACATAACCTACACACATAACTCTTGTTAGATGTTGTGAGAATTTAGCCTTATCCATTTCTAAATGTTTACTCAAATTTCACAAAATTATGAGTGTGCCGGTGATGTTGTAGACTTTAGAACTTGGCTTGGTATATCTATTCGAGACCACAATAATAAGTACTATTTTAAATAGATGGAGTGACATTTTCTAAACTGGTAAATTTCTAGGATTACACCCAAAAAGCCTATATATGTTGTGATATTAACTAACTACACTGGTTAGTTAACCCCCGTATAAACCCTTTTGTTTACTCTTATTTTTAGAGTAAGATACCCCTAGAAAAACCTGCTGAGCCATTCCATTCTTTTCTTACACCAAATATTTGTTTCGTTACACCTTTACACCTTAGCCTACCCTATTAGATTAAGTCCTTAATCGGTTGCTAGTTGCTTTTGTGTAAAGTATTGTATTTCCTGTCAGAATGCAAAATTTTCTATCTACGGTTAGGTCGAGAAAATTACACAATGCAATGGGAATGTGAAAGTAGTGTATATTTTAAATCTCATTTTTTCAGTGTGTTTTACTACTTTCACAAATTATTATTTACATCCAAAGTATGGAGGATTATGGATAACTTATCCTGATTTATTGAGATCGTGAAGATGGTGAAACTACACTGAAATTCGTAGTATGTTTGGTTTGTTTAAAAAATTGAAAAAAATTAGAAAATCACAACAAAAAAGAGGATGAAGTTTGGAGGATTAGATAGTCGGTTCTTATAAGCTTAAACCAATGTCATTATTTGAAGGATCGATTAATCGTTGATACGTGTTATAAATCAACGATGTAAAGTTTTGTATAAAGTGGTAGATATCGCCACTAATTTTTGTAAAGTATGTACATTATGGACAATTGGGAGTTAACCGTTATAGGAACGCCAACTAAGGGATGTTTCCACTTATCTTTGATCAAGACGTTTTTCGAGTCTTGTTCGTGTCTACTAAACATGGAGTAGTCCACGATTTGTGTCTTTATCATGGGTACGGTCAGGAAAGTAACTAGCAACACTGTACCTTATTTGTTTGGACTTAATCTATTTGTTTTGTTCTTTCTACTTAACAACAATTATTTTCCTTTTCGTAATTTCTAACCTTGGGTCTTACTCGAATGAGGATGCGAGCAATTTCATGTATCTATTTCGTCGTTACGGCCATGTATGTATAATTTTGTCCACCTTCTTGGATTATTACTATTGGTGAAGGATTAGAAGATTCCTACCCTATATCACTCTTCGTCCTAACCATTGGTTTTACTTGAGTGAGGGAATGAATGCAATCATGTATGTCTATTCCGTCGTTACGGATGTGTATATGTGGTTTGTCGCCCTTGCTGGTTTACGACTTTTGGTGAAGACTACTAGTCCTATTCTTTAGCTTATTCGAGTTAAGGAATGAATGCAACCATGTGTGTCTATTCCATCGTTATGGATGTGTATGAATGGTTTGTCGCTTTTTCTGGAATATTGGTATAGATAGAGATTAGAAAGAGTGATCAAACCTTTTAAACCCAAAAACCCAATTTACCTTTATAGACTTGTTACTCCTTATCTTTAGTGGTGGAGATGTGTATCCTTGCCAAGCCTATGATAGAATACTCGTCACGACCGAGCAATTGAGCGAATTAGTTACATGTTACCACATAGATTAGTCGAGTGATTTGAGTGATTTCATATTCCTATTTCGTGAGGTGTTTGGTTGTGTACTAGTAATTGAACGAATAATTGCTTAAAGGAAAAATCCTTAACTACGGTTAGGATACATTTTCATAAATTTTCTAAAGTCTACTTGAGGACAAGTAGGATTCAAGTGGGGGGATATTTGATGACATCAAATAACGTCACTTTTATAGCACCATTTATCCCATGTAAATTACCCATTTTGTATAATTATTGCGAGAATTGATACTTAATCGTTTATATTTTAGATTTGCAGAAATTATGGAGTACTTTGTGAAGATTAGCTAAAAGGCACGCATTCTAGAGCTTAAATGATGACATCTGAAGATTACTATTCTGACAACATATACGCCGTATCCAACAAGGAAGATGCGGCGTATTTGTGCCTGCACTTCACAAGAAACCACAAAGATTTGAAGCCATATACGCCGTATCTAGAAGACCAATATACGCCGTATCCTATATTGAGTAATTAATGATTATGAAAGATATTGAACGTGGTCCCTACTCCAAGAAAACTCCCAATACGCCGTATTGACCTCGACCAATACGGCGTATCGATCGTATTCCAGACACTATAAATAGAAGACCTAAAAATGAGTTTTAGGTGTGCTTAATCATATTTACGATACCATTACCACAAAAGTTGATTTTCAGAAAACAAGAAGAGCAAAGAAGGTCTCGCAACGCGCTTAATTCCATAGGAAACACCTTGTAATTCTCATACTCTTAATAATCGTTCAATTTTTGGTATCATTTGTTTAACTCGGTTAGGTTACCTTGGTTGTTCATTATTATGCTTGTATACATTACAATGGTTAAGGGCTAATACCCTTAGGTATTAGCCATGATTATGATAATATAATGTTTCGTTTGTTTATACCGATTAATTAATTTATCGATGATTACTGATTATGTTTATCAATTTATACTTATCTATGTGCTTAAGTATGCGACCTATTATTTAACTAGGTCTAGTGATACCGACCAAGTTAGCTAGATACCGGGATGGCTCTCTTTATTGCAATTTATATATCTAGAATCATAGGATCACAAATATTTGTAGAATCTCTTAACACAAGTATGGATAGATTCACTTAGAGTTTTAGAGAGAGAAAGATGGTTGGATGAACACTTAGAGAGAGAAAGAAAAAATAATAATATTAGCTTAGTAAGAAATGTGACAAATGAACAACCAACACCCATGGAGAGGGTTTATATATGATTTACTATGGCCGGCTATGGACTCAAAGTGGGCTTATCCATAGGCCTTTGGCCCGGTTAGCTTTCTAACTTAACCATACACCTTACTACGAGCTATGACTAACTATATTGGTAGTGACCGACACTTTTTTGTATTTCTAACAATCTCCCCCTATGGGAGGTCACTCCAATTTACAAAAATTTAAACTTAGCATACTATGCTTTCACTTCGGTCTTGAGCTCGTAGTCTATAGCATCAATCATTAACTTGTGATTTGATGTAGTGATTACTGACTTTGGATTTAAGCTAGTTCTTTTGTCTTGACATGAATGTGATCTTTAAGCTTCTTGAAATCATAAACCAAGCATAATCTTGTTTTGCCATCTTGTAAACTTTGCCATCTCGTGAACTTGTGACTTCTGGACCGACATGCTCATACCTTTCTTGATTTGATAATCTTGAAAAGCTTTAATAATGCATCTTTCTTGAATTTATTTAACTTTAACACTTTGTCGCTTCAAGAAGGATGTACGGTATTAGAGTAGCGAAAGTCTTGAAACATGTACTTGAGCTTTCATGATGTCTTTATATTTGCCGGTAGGGTATGAGCATATGGCAATGAATCTTGTGAGTCAGCTAGAATCAGGTACCTCCATCACCATCTTTAGATATTCCTGAAATAAAACAGTTAGCAACAAAGCAAGGGGACGAACAATGCTTTGTCATTTGCCCGTGTTTGGTTGGAGTAACCTCCGAATCCGAGAGGATTGACCTGTGATCAGATAGATTCAATTTAAGAAGAATCTTCTTGACATGATTTCCTCCATATCACTTTATTTACCCCGGAAAGAGATTAACGATGGAAGAAATGTTATACAAATTTATCGACGAAGGAAAACGTGAGCAAGAGGAGATGAGAGCATTCATCCATGAATTTAGAACAACAAACGAGCTCTTATTTAAAGAAAGGAACAATTCGTTAAGCGAGCTCAAGTTTAAGGTACAAAGATTGATAAAAGTAATCAATAACACTCCAATATCAAATCTGGAAGTCAAAGGAGTGACTACTAGAGAGGGAAAAACAACGACTCAAAATGTTCAAGATAATGACACCAATATACATACCAAAGAACCCCTAGTAATGAATCACGACGAACCCGTTGAATCGAACGAAGTCATTACCAATGACCAAACCTAGAAGCCAGACGAACCTGTTGTTCAGTAAACAAGTGAAGTACAAACGCCACCCATTCCTTTTCCCTAAAGATTGAGAAAAGAAAAAGAAGAGGCTCAACAGAAAAAGTTCTTGGAAAACCTGAAGCAACTCCACATCAATTTGCCTTTCATCGAAGCACTCGCTCAAATGCCAAAGTATGCCAAATTTTTGAAAGGTTTGCTGACAAATAGGCCTGACTCGAAGAAGCTTGTACGATTACTATGAATGAAAGATGCTCAGCGGTATTATTAAACAAGCTTCTACTAAAAGAAAAAGACCAGGAGTTTTTACTATTCCACTTGTGACATTGACATTACATATATAATGCCATTAGCAGACCTGGTGAAGCTATAAAGCTAGATGCCAAGTATATGATGTATGAAAAACTCGATTTGGGGGAACCGAAAGCTACTAAAATGAGTTTGGAGCTTGCAGATAGGTCGAACCAATACCCAAGGGGAATCGTCGAAAATGTGCTCATCAAAGTTGATAAATTCGTCCTTCCAATAGACTTCTTTATCTTAGATATGCCCAAAGACTCTAAAGTTCCTAGAATCTTAGGAAGACCATTTTTGGCAACTACTCGAGCTATGATAGACGTGTTTAATAAAAAGATAACACTAAAGGTAGGGGACGATGAAGTAATCTTCGACATGGACCAATCAATTAAGAGATCACCAGCCGAAGATGATGAATGCTACGGGGTTGATGACTTGGATGACGCAATCAACGCAGAGGCCCAGGAATTACTGGTAAACGATACGACTGATTCATTTTTATTAAAAGGGCTAGAGAAATCAATTGAACAATCAGACATTTAAAGTTATGAATACGAAGCTTCTGATGACTCTAATTCAATACGGCATATCGAAGCTATCAATACGCCGTATCCAGTTGCGCAGAAAATGCCAGAACCCAATAAAGTTGAGAGGGAACAACTTTATTCGGCTAGCGCTAACAAAATCGATGAGAAGAAACCTGAGCTAAATTTTTTTCCTCACACTTAGAATACGCATGCCCACATGGAGATAAATCTTTTCACCCATAAATTATTTAATCTGATTGTCAAAAAGTAGAAAATGTTACTTTGCATTATTGGAGAAAGGTAAGGGGCAATTGCTTGGAAAATGTGGGACATCAAAGGAATCAGTCCATCATACTGCACGCACAAGATTCTAATAGAAGATAACTACAAACCGGTCATTCAACCCCACAGGCGTTTAAATCCCAAAGTCCAAGACGTGGTGAAAAACGATATTATGAAGCTACTTGATTCAGGTCTAATTTACCCAATCTCGGATAGTTCGTGGGTGAGCCCTATCCACATGGTTCCAAAGAAAGGAGGAATGACGGTAGTTCTAAATGACAATAATGACTTAATTCCTTCTCACACAGTTACAGGACGGCGAGTGTGCATCGACTATCATAAACTCAACGATGCGACTCGAAAGGATCATTTCCCTCTCCTCTTTATTGATCAAATGTTAGAGCGTTTATGTGGGAATGAATATTACTATTTTCTTGATGGTTTTTTAGGATTCTTCTAAATTCCAATCGCACTCGAAGACCAAGAAAAAACTACGTTCACTTGTCCTTATGGGATTTTTGCTTACCGACGAATGTCGTTTGGATTATGCAACGCACCAGCTACTTTTCAAAGATGCATGACGGCGATTTTCTGCAACATGATTAATTTCTAAATACCACAAACTCAATTAGTCATTTAGACTTTAATCCATAATAATTAACAATGGATTTGATCACTAATCATCTTGATACAAACAAGCTAAGTGCTTTGCATTTTAAGTAAAGCATATCCTATAACGGGAAAGGATGCGTTTACGCAAAGTGACATTTAACTTAGTTTGACCAATAAGGGAGTAAAACCCGTTACGTGATTAGAAACAACGTAAATCTGGATTAAGGTCAAATGAATACTTTCATTTGATAGAATATTAAAAATATGATCATATTAGGTTTAGAAAAAGTTTCATCCTTGGCTAGAGGCGTTTGATAAAAGATTTGAGTTGGTGTTTTGTTGAAAAATGGGAGGATTCATTTTTGCTCCTCTCTAAGTCTAAACCTCATTTGGAGTGTTCCTAAATTACTCAAATATCATGTACATACCTTTATTAAAGTTTTCACAACAGTGTCAGGTAAGAAGGAAAAGCCGACAAATAAAATTCCAAAAATTGATTTGCATGTGGATGTAACTAAGACCACGCGCTGACATGTGGCCCAGCCGCGCTAGTCTTGCAAATCTGATTTATTAATTTTGGCATTGTTTATTATTTACTTTTGCCAACATTTATATTGGGTCATCGTAAAACATAAAGGGAGATCCTAGACAATGTAGCACAAAAAAAAAAATAAACAGAAAAAACAAAAAAAAAAAACAATCTCTCCTTTTTTTTTTTCATTGGTTTTTTTTTTTTGGGGGGCTTTTTGATGATGACAAATAAAATTACAAACGTAGCGAAGATGAAGACCACCGTTGATGTAGTTTGCGTCTTGATCTTGGCCTTGTAATTTGGTGAAGCTTGAACATTGTCTTCACCTTATGAGTCTTACATAGCTTTTCTACTCCCATGTATGCTATGGCTCTTTTCTTTCATAAGCTAGAAATATTAGGTTTCTCCCCCGATCCATAATAGGTATCTTGCTTTGATTTCCTTCTCCCCCTTTTATCAAATCAAAAAGGCGGGATCTTGGTCTTTTATTGGAAGGTTGATATATTTATAGAAGAGAGAACAAATATCATTACATGTGCTCCCCTAGATCGTTGCCCCCTTGTTCCAAGGCGGAGATCCATGCTTCAAGAGGATTACCTTCAAGGTGTTCTTGGCTACGACTAGCAATAAGCAAACACAAGACAACACAAGAAACAAACACATACACATGTTCAAGTCCAACATGGGTTAGCTTACCATTTGGAAACTTGAAATCATTAATGAGTGCAATAATAAGAATAACTATGCATTTATATCTAGCAAAATGCATTTCATAACATCATTCAATTTTATGGATAATTTATACATCCATATTGAAAGCACTATACTAGTACTTTGACATAAAAACACTATTCTAGTACCTTGCACAAAAGATAAGATTTTATTTATTTAAGCACTCCTAGGTTTCTATTTTCTAAAAGTAATTTACTTTCTCCTTTCCTTTGTCATTCCTTTTAATCTTTTCATCCTCCAATTTCCTAGTCATCTTGGATATGATGTCAAGAAGCATCTTTAAACTACGTGAATAGACAAGAGCATCTCTCTTGACTCCATTCTTGCTTCTTTGAGGGCATTCATCATATGAGTTGTATTCTCACAACAAATAGAGTATTAATGATGCATTTAACTTTGGGCTTAAGGGTTCCTTGACCTTATTCCAAATCTCACTTTCCGCAAAGCCTCTTAAGATAAATTCAAACATTACACTTTCATCACTTTCATATCCTTTCATTGTTTTAAATTTCCTTTTCAACTTCTTTGAGCTTTCCCCTATTTCTCCTTTATTTACGAAATCCTCTGAATTAGACATTTTCCTATAATTGATGTTGCATACTTAAAGATAGAAGAGTGTATATGTAAGATAGTTTTGAAAATCTTTGATTTGAAAAACCTTGTTAATAATCATTAACAAGAGATTTTTGGAGATTACTTACTTGTCAAAAGTTCTTGATTTCTCTCTTCTTGATGTTTTAATGGTGTTTTTCATGAAATGAGAAGTAGAGAGTAGTATGTAGGGTTTTTTGAAAGAAGATGATTTGTTTGTTTGTTGGTTAATAACAAAAAATTTGCATGGATATCTAAGAGATCCAAGTTTAAGTACAAAGTACCATTTTGTGAATTTGTGTAAGATTAGTTAATTATTTAAAGTACACTCTTCTATTACATCTTATCTCTGTGACTACCGTGACTTGAGCAGGTTAGTCAAACCGTTAAAGTTGATTAAAGTATTTATATGTGTTATGGTTGTGTGCTTATGTGATCTTATATGAGTATTTGATATTAATCCGTGATGCGTGTTCATTTATTAGTGATTAAGTTGTAGTTTTGGTAGTTATTTCATTTCGTTCACACTTTGTGACGATGGAAATGATAGCATGAATTTATACGTTATCGTGTTATTATAAGTGTTTGTGATGGCAGAAATGAATGATTTAGTCATTTCATTTCGTATATGATAATGATTTTTGGAATGTTAGTGCATTTGAGCATTAGTACATTTGAGTATTAGAGCGTTCGAGAATTTATCGTATTTGAGTGTGAATCGTTAATCTCGGGTTGAGATTATCTAGTATATTAAGGTTTTATAATTTAATTAGGTTGTAATAAATAAATATAGCTTAGGAAAAATTCAATAAGTAGTGTAAGTGTTTTTATTTTAAGTTTAGTGTATTTATTTATTAAGGGTTCTAAGTAAATATGTAATAAATATAGTTTTTATAAAAAAATATAAATAACATATATATATAGATATATAAATTTCAAAATTTATAAGAAAAATAAAAAAAATTATTAATTAAAAAGGGGGTTTTGTTTGGATCGGCTTATACAAAAAAGAAAGGGGACAAAAGCCCAATCCTACTAGAAGTCCAACTAATGTTTTTATAAAAGAAATTTAATCAGTATTTTTCCTCCTTTGTTTTCTCTATGTGTCGACCTATCCCCAAAGCCCTAGCCCCCATTGTTGATTTTTCAAGCTCTCAAGAAATCAAGGTTTTGTGTTAGGATTAATGTTTTCTTAACTTAGTACCGACAGTACAAATAGTTAGTACTGACAGTTATACTTAGTACCGACAGTACAAAGTAGTAAGTACTGTTAGTTAGTTAGTACCGTTAGTAGAAAGTTAGTTAGTACCGTTGAGAAGATATTTAAAAGATATTTATGAGATATTTTAGAAAAAATATGTAACCATTTAGGGTTACCTTAGATAATAAAAGAGATCACCTTTGATAGGTTATAATATATGAACACAGAAGATTACAGACGAATACACAAGTTTAGCAAATCATATACAATATCATAGTTAGCAATCTGTAATCCTCAAGAACACATTAATAAAGTTGTTATTCAGTTGTTCATTGTTCTTCTTGGTACCTGTGTTAAGATTCCGCATTAACACATAGTATTCATAGTCATTGTTTCTACATAGTCGTTTGTATTTATACATCTTGGCTATCATCCTTTATAGGCTGCAAAGATCCATTCAGTTTATTAGGACCTTCAAGTGGTATCAGAGCTTTGAGAAACTCTGAACAAGAAGAACAGTTAAAAACCAGTTATTCATCTCCAACCAACAAAACTAAACATGTCTGAAACACAAGATGAGAATCCACCACCACCACCTCCACCAGCAACACAACAAACACCAACACAACAAACTCCTCATACAGTCTCAACCATCAAGCTGCCTATTCTCAAAAAGGGAGAATATGATATATGGGCTATGAAGATGGAACACTATTTGGCTCATACAGACTATCCAATTTGGGAGGTTATCCAAAATTGGAATGGTCCTCCTAGTGTCAGTCACAACTGATACATCAGGACAACTTAAAATTTTGCCTCCTAAAACAGCAGAAGAAATAGTGGCCAGAGAAAGAGAAAGAAAAGCTAGGACCACCTTGCTAATGGCCATACCAGAAGATCATCTAGCTAAATTCCATAAGATGACTGATGCAAAAGAAATGTGGAATGCCATCAAATCCAGATTTGGTGGAAATGATGAATCCAAAAAGATGCAGAAGTACATCTTGAAGCAACAGTTTGAAGGATTCACTGTATCCAACACAGATGGGATTCACAAAGGCTATGAGAGATTCCAAAGTCTTCTCAGTCAGTTAGAGATTCATGGAGCAGGTGTATCTACTGAAGATGCAAATCAGAAATTTCTAAGATCTCTACCTTCTGCTTGGTTACAAGTTTCCTTAATTATGAGGAACAAACCAGGAATGGACAGTCTCAGTTTTGATGACTTGTACAACAATCTAAGAGTCTTTGAAAATGATGTAAAAGGCTCTACTGCATCATCTTCCAACTTGCAAAATGTAGCATTTGTTTCTGAAAACACCAACAGTACTAATGATGTTAGTACCGCTTATGGTGTTTCCAATACTTCTGGTCATAATTCAAAGCATGAACAAACATCATCATATTCCTTGCTTGCAAGTCAATCTAGTTGTCCTCAACTGGATCATGAGGACTTAGACCAGGTTGATGAATATGACCTTGAAGAAATGGACTTAAAATGGCAAGTGGCAATGATCTCCATGAGAATAAAGAAGTTCTACAAGAAGACTGGTAGAAAGCTACAGTTTGATGCAAAAGAACCTGTTGGTTTTGTTAAAACCAAAGTGAATGCTACAACTGCCACAAACAGGGGCATTTTTGCAAGAGAGCGTAAGAGCAAAGGGAAGATAACAGAAGGAGGATGAGGAATCCTGGAAATAAAGAGGGAGCCAGAACTGGAAAGAAAGAAGAGTCTAAAGCATGGTGACAGTTGATGGAGAAAGTGTTGACTGGACAACTCATTCAAAGATGAATGAAAACTTTGCTTTCATGGCTAGCAACAGCTCAGGATCACACACACAGGTATGTTCAAATGAGTGTAAAGAGTCTTATGCTAAACCCTTAAAAAGACTATATGATGATCAAAGAGAGCAACTTAAGTGATCTAGCGTAGAAATCAAGGCTTATACTCAAGGTTCTTAAAGAAAGTTGAAGCCACAAATTTATTGCCCATCAACAAGGTCAACTTTGGTATGAACAAAAATCAAATTTTAATGAAATAGATTTAGATGAAAAACAGATGTTCTAACATACCATAAGAAATTGTTGGCTAAAGCTCAAAAAGAAAAAGATGATTTGGAAGTAATAGTAGACAAATGGAATCATTCTTCAAAAAATCTTGGTAAAATTGTAAATTATCAAATGAGTGCCAGTGATAAATTTGGGCTAGGGTATGGTGATTACAGATATAGTGGGATTTTGAGTTATGAAAATGAAGTTTCGCAAAGTGTCTTTAAGTGCAATAAAAGTGATTCTGAAAATCCAACTTTGCATAAAAGGCTTGGTAAAACATGTGAAATGCAAGCAGTACCCCCACCCATGACAGGAAATTATTTGCCCTCTGGACCTGATATTGAAATAGATGACTCACAATATACATATGGTCCAAGAAAGTCTCAACCAAGTGAATCTGAATCTCAAACAACTGAACTTGATACCTGTGACTCTAACATTAGTACAAAACCTTCTGAATTAGTGTCTGAACCAGTTGTCAATGAATCAAATATAGAAGTTCAACCTAAGGTTTGGTCTGATGCTCCTATCATTGAGGAGTATGAATCAGATAGTGATGATGAGCATGTGTGTGTACAAACTAAAGGACTTGATACACCTAGTTTGCTAACAACAAGTAAAAACTCCTAGGAAAATGCTAAGAATCAGTCTACACATAGTCAAAAACCTAAGGTTAACAACAAAGAGTTGGGGAATGGGTTTACTGAAAGAGCATGTTTTGTCTGTGGCAGTTTTAGTCATTTAATAAGAGATTGTGATTATCATGTAAAATTGGCTAAACAAGTTGAACTAAACAAACAAAATATGACTAAGGGTAATGGTACAAGGGAGAGGAAACCAACATGGAACAATGTTCAAAGGGTAAACAAACAAAATCAATTTGTTCCTTTAGCAGTACAAACAAGAACTGGAAATAATCCAGTTAATACTGCTAAAGCTAGCAGTACTAACAATTTTAGTACTGCTAGACAAAATGTTAACAGACAGACAGTACTAACTAGCACTGCTCTGAAAGTTAATACTGTTAAGCCCATTGTGAATGATGTTAGACCAGCAAATGTTTTTAACAAAACTCATTCACCATCATCAAGGCCTTTCAAAAGAACAACAGTACTAAGAACAAATTTTTCAAAACAAAAGGTTTTATACTGCTAAGAGTAAAAGAAGTTAGTAACTGTTTGGTGAAAATGGGACACTAGCTGTAAGTCCTCATGCAGTTGTTAAATGGAGAACACTAGGATACAACAATAATATTCTCTCCAAATACAATGGTGGATCTAGCCTTAGAAATTATTCAACTTTCAAAGATCCACTAGGCAGACTCAAGCCTAAACAGGCTTGGGTCCCTAAGAGAGTCTAATCTCTTTCTTTTAAATGTGCAGGATAATCCACAAAGAACTCTAAAGAATATAAGGGGAATTATTGATAGTGGATGTTCCAGGCACATGACAGGGAACAAGGCTTACCTTGCTGACTTTCAAGACTTTAATGGTGGCCCTGTTGCCTTTGGAGGTAGTAAAGGCTATATTACTGGTAAAGGGAAAATAAAAACTGGTAAGTTAGATTTTGAGGATGTAAGCTTTGTGAAAGAACTTCAGCCTTTCAATCTCTTTTCTGTGTCACAAATGTGTGACAAAAAGAACAAGGTTCTGTTTACTGACACTGAATGTCTTGTTTTGTCTCCTGATTTTAAGTTACCTGATGAAAATCAAATATTACTTAAAGTCCCCAGACAAAACAATATGTACAGTTTTAATTTAGAGAACATTGTTCCTTTAGGAGGTTTGGCTTGTTTAATTGCAAAGGCTACAACTGATGAATCTAACATATGGCATAGGAGGTTGGGTCATGTAAATTTCAAAAACCTAAACAGACTTGTGAAGGGAAACCTTGTCAGAGGTTTACCTACAAAGCTTTTTCAAAATGACCACACTTGTGTTGCTTGTCAGAAAGGAAGCAACACAAAGCTTCTTGTAAGGTCCCGTATTTTTAGCTCTATTAGCCACCCCCTACAACTACTTCATATGGACTTGTTTGGACCTACATCTGTTAGGAGCATAAACCATAAGACCTATTGTTTGGTTATCACTGATGATTTTAGCAGATTTAGTTGGACATTTTTCTTAAGAACTAAGGATGAAACAAGTGCAATCCTTAAGGACTTTATAAGACAAATAGAGAACCAATTGAATCAAAAGGTTAAAACTATTAGATGTGATAATGGAACAGAATTTAAAAACAGGGATATTATTGAATTCTGTGGGTTAAAAGGGATCAAGAGGGAATACAGCAATGCCAGAACTCCACAACAAAATGGAGTTGCTGAGAGAAAGAACAGGACCCTTATTGAGGCAGCAAGACCATGCTTGCAGATTCATTTTTACCTAACACTTTTTGGGCTGAAGCAGTTAGTACTGCTTGTTATGTTCTAAACAGGGTATTAGTGACCAAGCCTCATAATAAGACACCTTATGAACTTTTAACTGGTAAGACACCAATTATAAGTTATATAAGACCTTTTGGGTGCCATGTGACCATCTTGAACACCATAGACCACTTGGGAAGTTTGCTGGAAATCTGATGAGGGATTTTTGGTTGGGTATTCTCTACAAAGCAAGGCTTTTAGAGTATACAATTTAGAAACCAAAAGAGTTGAAGAAAACATGCACATAAACTTCTTAGAGAACAAACCCAATGTTGCCAGAGAAAGGACAATTGGCTTTTTAACCTTGTATTGTTGACTGATTCTATGACAATCATTATGTAAATCAAAGATCAAGCTAACCTTCATGCGAGGTCAAAAAGAATCTAACCAAAATACAGGCACAAAAGACAAAATTGATGCTGGGGATTCTAAAAAAGAAGATGAATCTAATCAAGACTGCTTTGAACTACCAATATGGCATTCCTATTCTTCAACAAACCCATTTGCTTCAAAATCAGATAATAAGATAGGAGGTCCAAGAGAGGAAGAACAAGTCTTTCTGGATGATCTTGCAAGACTTCAAAGGCAAGAAAAGGAAGCTAATGAGGAAGCTGAAGCTCTCAGGAAGAATCTTGAACAAGAAACTGAGAACTTGGTTACTCAGGCAGGAGCTGCTAAGTCTAGCAGTACTAACATTTTAGTACTGTTAGCACAACAGCTAAAGGTAGCGTACTGAACCTTTTTAAATACTGTTAGCATACCAGTTAAGAACTGCCCAGTGCAAATGAGGACTATCTTTACTACACAACCATTCCCAAGAAATGACTATGAAAACCTCCACTTGAGGTATATTTCATGAAGATACTACTGATGGTATCTTTACACATTCATCTTATGATGATGAGGGTGCAGAGGCTGACTTCACAAATTTGGAAACAGTTGTGAATGTTAGTCCTATTCCCACATCAAGAATTAATCCCTCTCATTTTTGACCTTTTCCCTTGGTTAAGGGCATTCGGTTAGAATTTGCATTTGAGTTATTTTATATATATACCGTCAACGAACCCTTTGTTAGTTATGTTCAAAAGCAAAGGAGAAACAATCATAAGGACTTTCATCATTGTTTATTTGTTTGTTTTTTTATCTCAACATGAACCCAAGAAGATTTCAGAAGCTCTTGAAGATGAAAGCTGGGTTGATGCTATGCAAGAAGAATTGTTGCAGTTTGAGATTCAAAAAGTTTGGATCCTAGTAGATTTGCCTTATGGGAAAAAGGCTATCGGTACAAAGTGGGTGTACCGAAATAAGAAGGATGAAAGAGGAGTGGTTGTCAGGAATAAAGCAAGATTAGTTGCTCAGGGACACAGGCAAGAGGAAGGTATAGACTATGATGAGGTTTTTGCTCCTGTGGCTAGGCTTGAAGCCATAAGGATCTTTTTAGCATTTGCCTCGTATATGGATGTGAAAAGTGCCTTTCTCTATGGCAAGATTGATGAAGAGGTATATGTGTCTCAACCACCAGGTTTCCTAGATCCTAAGTATCCTGAGAAAGTCTACAAAGTGGTTAAAGCTCTGTATGGGTTACATCAAGCTCCCAGAGCCTGGTATGCTACTTTATCCACTTTCTTGTTGAAGAATGGATACAGAAGAGGGACAATTGACAAAACTCTCTTCCTAAAGAAGGACAAACATGATATCATTTTAGTTCTAAGTATCCTGAGAAAGTCTACAAAGTGGTTAAAGCTCTGTATGGGTTACATCAAGCTCCCAGAGCATGGTATGCTACTTTATCTACTTTCTTGTTGAAGAATGGATACAGAAGAGGGACAATTGACAAAACTCTCTTCCTAAAGAAGGACAAACATGATATCTGATAAGTGTTAAATTGTATACATAAAATACCCGAGATTTCGCCAATAAAAGCTAAGAAAATGCCAAAAGGATAGAAAAATGTGTGTTTTTGTGTCCAATGTGCAGGTTTGGAATGACAAAGACAAAAGTGAGCAAAAATAGTCAAAACCGACAAAGAAACGAAAAAGACAAGACAAAGAGTGAAGACGGGAAGCCAAATCAATCAAAGCCAGATCAAGCCCGACACCAAAGAAAAGTCAAAGGCCAAGAAAAAGTCAAAAAGGGTTTACATTATGAAAAGACATTCTTACCCTTCAAGGAAATGACAATTATACCCTTGGAATGTGATGGGAAATGACTAAAATGCCCTTGGGCCAATTCTTTCCATACTCGGATACCATAAGCCCAAACATAAGCCCAATATCAAACCCATTTCATGTTCATTAAAACTACAAGGGCCAAAGTTGACAAGTTTGGAAGTTCTTTTACACTACATTTTGAGAAGAGAAACAAAGGGACTGTTTGTGCAATTCACCCAAACTTTTCAAATCACACGCGGGTTAACATTTCTATAACCGTTTCCTTAACCACTTTTCCCGCCACTAGTTTTCTTCCCCACAAAAACCCCAACACTGTTCATCTCTACCATAGCATACCCTGCACCTCACCACCACAGTAACACTCCTCCATCACTCCCACCTTCTATTTCAAAAACCAATCCTCGTATTAAATAAATGCCACATCACAAAGTCCACTTGGCAATCTCCCATTGGTCCAAGAGCTGACAAAGTACACGTGGAGCCTTGTAATTGGCTAGAACACGTCACCAAAGCAATAGATGGCTTGGATTAAAGGCAAAACGGTTACAAATTAACCAACGGTCAAGATTGGTCAACAGATGATCAAAGACTCAAGCTCAGCTCAGTCATTTAGTCTATAAATAGGAATATTGTAGCTTCATTTTTTCTTGTTCCATTTTCTCCTGTTTTTAGAGATCATTTGAACCATTTACTTTCATTTACATTTCCCTTACATTGTAATTCAGTTACTTTCAATAAAAATTCAGTTTCCATTTCAATTCTTCTATAAGCTAGTTACTTTTCATAAGCTTCTTTACACAAGCTAGTCCTACTCTCAGAAAGTTCTCCACTCATGTGAGTGTTGATTGAGCTCCTGAGCTTAATACTTGGCTTATTAGAATCCTAGTTCAAGTTTCAGAGATTTTTAGCTTATTGATTTGATAAGCTAGTTAATTGTGGTTTAGTGCTAAGGTAGCATGTAGGATCACCTAGACTCTACTCTTGGATGTCTAGGTGAAGAAGATACTTCAATTCACAGGTTTCATTTTCTATATCTCATTTCAGCATTAGAAGCTTATTTTAGTAGCTTATTGCCTTTTTCCTTTTGTGTGCTTAAACTTGTTTGATATTGTTTAGTTAGGTAAGTAATTCAAGTGCTTTAAGCTGTTCTTGCTAGAATTGCTTTAGTTTTCATTTCTTTCAACTCTGTCATATAGTAGGATAAGCTAGGTGAGTAACTAGCTTAATCTTCTTAATAAGCTGTAGCTTTTAGTTTTTAGATAGTCTAAGTAGGTGAGTTTTAGAGTGAGTAGATATAAGGTTTTAGTAATTTTAGCTTTAAAATAGATTTTAGATGAAATTTAGTTAAGACAGTTCATTTTAACTAGTGTTTGGGTTAAGGTGCATTTGACTCTAAAAGTCAACATAATCCTGACAAAGCTCTTTACATAGTTGAGTTAAGTCATAATATCAAG
>BQNB010119824.1:0-20748 GCA_026074375.1 Tanacetum coccineum
TTTATACAAGTTGGGTTGTGACAGAGAGAGGTTGAAGATGATTAAGGGAATGTTTGGTTTGTGTACAAGAAAAGCCCCTCCACATCTTTCTTCTTTTCATTCTCTTTTTCCCCTTTCTTTCTTTTATAAATGAAGTTTCCCAAATTGGCATAATCAGCCCCCGTGGTTTATATAATAATATAACTTAGGGGTTTGGCATTTTTGACCCCTCAAGTTATATTTTTCTTTGCTTTTTTTTCTCGGAGTTGACTTGACTTTGATTTGGCTTCGTCTACACACACTTTTTCATCTCGTGTCCGGTTTTGTCGCTTTTTGCTTGGTTTTTCGTCTTTTTGTGAGATATCCGTTCCTGCACAACACAATTAGCAAAACAAGCATATATTTGGCATTTTGGGTCCGCTTTTGGTTATTTTAGCTCGTTTTTAAAGGTAAAAGGTATGTGTGATTAAGCACATACCAACATTTGTATGACATGTTTATTTTAGGGAGCCAAAAAAAGAAAAAGAAAGGAAGTGTTAAAAACAATGTAAATGGTGACTACCTCTATTCTTCCTGTTTCTTCCAGAATACCCGCATATGTACTACCATAGTTTACGCCTGTGCTGATCTGTTGGTCAATTGCTAAAGCATATGGTGGTATAAAATTTAGGAAACCTAGAAGTTGACCTGAAAATAAGCAAAGTAGCAAACCATTTATGCATGATCTAAATATATTATTTACATCCTTTTTTTAGAACAATAAAATATGCCATGCTCTATAATTACATACATTGCAAAACACGACTTCAGGTTATGATTTGTGATAGGAAGTACAGGAAAAAATTATAAAACAAACTTACTAAAAGAGAATGTCACAATTATTCCTTTTTTCGCATATAGCAAAATCAAAATTGTCATAACTTGTTTGGATTTATGAGATTGTTTGATCAAAATGCTACAATTTTTATATATTTATTCAGCGCACGTGTTGAGAAAGTTATCCATAAAAGAGCCTCATCTTTCCATAACTAAACTTTTTATCAAAATAATAAGATTAATGAAAGTGAAGGATAGAGAATGAGACCAATAATGTCTGCGAAGGTTCGGCCATTAGTAAATCTACCGGTGACACCTTGAGGAAAATCAATCCCATAGGGGAGATAATTGGCTTTTCATGCTGTCACGAGTTTATTATTATTGTCACTATCAACCGATGCGTCTCCAAATATAAAGTAACATGGGACTTGTGGTTCACCGACTACAAGTGTTTAAACTTGCATTAGCCTCACGACAACGAGCACCATAAACAGTAGTTTAATCTCATAAGCCATGTTTGCTGAACTGTTCACAAAAGAATGAATGAATGATGATTGCTTTCATAAAAGATGTGCATACTATTTATAGAATGATCATAGAAGAGATAGGCAAGTGGGAGCTTTAGTTATAACAGTAACATGTGACCATTTAGTTTCAACATTAATGGGTTGGTAATAAGTTAGAGCTTTTATTTAGAAAAATGTAAATAAGTTGTACTCTATCATTCTTATTTTTCAAATAACCTTAAAACCATCCGTTTACCATTTAACACATTATTTATTGCATGGGGCATTTACCTACAACTTATCATAAACCAAGTTAGTACACGAGTTATTTTTGCTGGGTATTCTTGTGCCATGGTTTCAAGCCATGGCCAAAAAGTGTTGACACGTCACCGAAATCTCCCACGACATCACATTATCACATGGCACGAAAAACTGGCTCCCTCCTTGACACCACAAAATGTGGTGTTGTAGTAGAATTTTTTTATTTGCATTATATAAATAAGAAATAACAAAAATTAAACTTTATTAAATAAAACAAAGTACATTTGATGAAAATACAAATTAAAATAACGATACATTAAAATATTACAATTTAGTGATTAAGGTTCCATAAATGCTTCACGAAGTCTTGTCGAAGCTCGGTGTGCATTCTTCAATCTCGAAATTTCTTGGTTTTCCTAACATGTAAATCACATCGTTCGATCCAAGTTCGTTGAATGTTCGGTTGTGGATTAACAAACATATATCTAAAATTCAAAACTTTGAATTTAGATCTTGCAATATCATGTTATGTAATATTCTACAACAATACATGATTCTTTTCAATGAGTTGATTTGGTAAGCACGTGCAGGTTGTTGTATAATTCCCCAATGACCTTTTAGACTCTGAAATATCGTTCAATATCTTTTCAAGCACTTTCTTGGACTCTTTTAAACTTCATTGTTTTTATATCCCTTGCAATTGAATACATTTTGACAAACGTAATAAATATCGTCGGCCAAATAGTAACTTTTGTTGTATATTTCCCCGTTTACTACAAATGGAGCTTCCGAAGCTCTATCGGCAAGAACATCATCAAATAATAGGGAACCATATAACACATTGAGGTCGTTGTTTGCCCCTGGAACCCCAAAATATGCATGCCAAATCCACAACTTTTGATCTGCAGCCGCTTCCAACATAACATTGGGTATTTATGATCGCGTATTTTGAATTGACCATGTAAGGACTTTCGGCAGTTTTTCCAATCCCAATGCATACAATTAATACTCTCGAGCATTCCCGAGAGCCTATGTTTTTCTTTGTGCAATGCATATATATTTTCAATATCATCTAAATTGGGCTTTCTTAAAAACTCTTCTATGTATAAAATATATATGCATTTAGTAAAGTTCTTTAAACATTCTCGTGAACAACGTTTAGCAATTTGCAAGTACTCATCAAATGCATCAGGTGATGTGCTGTATGCCAATTGGCGTATGGCGGATGTGCACTTTAAAATAGGACCAATACTTAAACGACCGATAACATCATAATGTTGTTTAACAAAATGAAAGTATTCGGGAAGAGGATGGGCATCATAATTTGTAATAGCATTGACTATTTTTTTTAAAGTTCAGACTTCATATGATACCTTCGCCTAAAGTTCTCTTTCGGGTATTTAGGAGGAGTGTCTTCGTCGCCAAAATAGTCGTTAAGTAGTCATTGTTCCGCCTCTTCTCGTTGACATGGTATGCATGTCCTCTTCTTCTTAAGACCCGATCCCGAACCCCCGGCTTCTTGATTATTCAAAGCTATAAATTGTTCATAAGTTGTTGGGATTCATAGTGGTTTTTTTGAAGGAAAAATAAGTATTGTTGAGGTAGAAATGATATTGAAAGTGTGTATAAAATTTGGTATAATAAGGAGATATTATGTGATTTTTAAGGGGTAAAAATTTGAAAAAAAAGAGGAAAAACCACGTGGGCTGGAGTTGTTGGCGCGAGGCACGACGCTGCCAGTAGAGGTGTCATTGGCGTGAGAGCTGGATGGGCTGGTCCGATGATGCCAAGCCACGAGCCAAGGGTACCGAACCCTCTTAAGGGTGATAATTTTTGACACGACACGATAAACTACATGAACCTGACACAAATTTAAAAAGGTTTGGGTTGAGGATAAAAAGGTTTGAGTAAAAAACATGTCAACCCATCTAACCCGTTAAAATAATGGGTCGTGTTCTGGTTGAGTAAATTAAACAGGTCAACATGTGAACCTGTTTAATTATATATAAGCCTCTAAAAATAAAATATATAACTTTAGTTTCATGTTAGATTTGGATTAAATTTATTTTTTTACGTATTTAATATGAGTGAATTATGATTATAACGTAAATATGATTTAAAATTTTCGTATAATTATTTGTTATGTTTATCAATTTAGATACTCATATCATTTTGCCATTCACCGCTTGACCTGTTTACTTAAGCAGTTTAAACGGATCACAAACGAGTTACACGTGTTATGCAGGTTTAGGTTAGGGTTGAGTTTCTTGACACTGTTAATAAATGGGCTAATATGATTACAGATTACTAACTATGAGATATGATTGTATGAGATGAGATATATATTGAACTCTTCTCTAACTATGCCGTGAGGGTTCCTTTTATAGACCAAGGATAAACCCTAACAGGCTTACAAAACGCGTAAAAGATAATACATATCTTTTCCTACAATATCTCATACATATCTCTTAAACGGTACTAACTATTTTATACTAACGGTACTAACTATCTGAGCAGTACTTAACACTTTGTACTGTCAGTACTAACTATAACTATCGGTACTAAGTATATACCTAACGGTACTAAGTCAGGAATGTATAATTCCTAACAATCCTCCCCTAAACATGATTGTTGAACTTGTTTAACTTCATGTTTCTTCAGGTTAATCTTCTTAAGTTCTTGGAGGATGTATCCAAACACTTTAACACATCTTGATCTTATCTTTAAACACTTTCCATCTTCATCAACATCTTTAGCTTTCCATCTTTATCAGCAACATGTCTTTCTAGCAACTCATACAACTCTTTTCAGCTCAACTCCAACTAATTGGCTTTGTAGTTTTTGGCAATACTACCAGTCAATGACGGATTTGATTTTCCTTTACCAGTAGCCGTTTGCTCTGGGATAGTCAACTCTTTATTTCAAAATATGGTGAGTTAATTACCATACAGTTTTTGGTAAACTGTCAACCATCAACGGAATTGATTTGTCTTTACCAAATACCGTTTGCTTTTGGACTAGCCAATGCTTTATTGGCCATTACACATGGTGCATTCGATAAACCATATGTTTTTAGAAAAACTATAAACTATAAACAGATTTGAGAAGTTTTACAAGAACTGTTTAGATCTTGGACCTAGCTACTCTTCACCATGAAGCATGGTTGAGTGAAAACCTTCAATTTTTAGTAAATTGTCATCCATTAACGGATTTGAGAAGTCTTTTTCCACAAGCTTGTTTGCTTCTGGACTAAGCCCAGTTCTTAATGCTCTTTTAAGCATGGTGAACTGATGACCTTTGTTGTCATTGGTGGTTAGCTAACACAACAAACCATTCTTATCCTCACATTTATTGCATCACTCTTCACAATTGTTGCTTATAAATCTGATCAAATCAGTGCATCATTACTTTCTCTTTAACTTCCAATCAAGATCAAGCATCCTTTGCATTAAATCTTGTAAACAGGATAACTTCTTTCCAAACTAACATATGGATGACTGCCCATCTTAAGTTCTAGTATGTAAACTCCACAAGCTTCATACAATCTCCAAGTAACAATCTCCCATTCTTGTTGATCATCCCAAAAATCACTTTCATCATTTTCTTCTTATGAGGATTCCATCATCATCTTTAAATCTCCCCAAAGAATCAACTCAATTCCTTTTAGTGTAATTTATGAGTACTGCTCCATCACCAAGTCATACAAGTGAAATAAATCTTGTCTATCAAATATATGTACGTACATACTAGTAGACACGTTGAATGCTATGAAGTCCCATTTGTCTGTAGATACAGATAGTCTCCATCTGGTAAACTGTTACTTGTTCAACCTAGCAATGACAGTTTTTCTTCACATTATTTCACTATCTTTGTACCTTCAATGTCAACAATCTTTTGGACACTTTATGTGCTCATCATTACTATCAACATCTGATTGTGGTCTTTTCTTTTTTCTATCAAGCATCTTCATATGACCACCTTTTCTCTTCTTTGTACCCTGCTCTGTCACATCCACCTTAGCAAGTACCTTTGCTGTGTCTTCTTTCTTTGGAGTTTCTTCAACAACCCTCTTCTTTAAACTCTTTTGATCAGGGTCTTTTACTTCTTCATTCATCTCTTTAATCCTTCTTTCATCCTTAGTGGAACCAACAACAGTGAAACTTTCATCAAACCTTTTTACTTTCTCATATAAAGCTTGTATGTCTTCAAAAGTTTTGTTCTTCAGGTCTGAGTGTTTCTTGTTTCCAACATGTTTCAAATACGTCATTATTTGGATTCTATAACTGAGTTTATTTAGGAGGTTATTCTGATTGCAATAGCTCTTTGTTCTACAAGAAACCTTCTTTGAGCTGCAATTGTATCATGAAGAAACTTTGCTCTCTCTTCCACAGTGAACTGCTCTCTCTTTTCATCTTGAAGTCTTAGAGCTAGAAGTCTATCAGCTTCAATTCTTGCTTGGATAAAATCATACTCATTTGAAAGGGCAGTCTTTATTGCTTCTTTTTCAGCTAGCTTTTTAACTTCTTCTTTTGCTTCCCAATCTTCTTGTACCTTTCTAGCCATCTCTTCATCCCTAGCAAGTTGATTAAACTTCTTTTCAGCTTCAGGAATACCTTCAGATTCAGTGTCAGACTCATCTTCCTCTTCAATTTTCTTTTTCCCTTTATCTTTTAGATCAATCTTTGGAAGAGGCTTTAATGTCAATAATGATCTGGTTGAAGTAGGCCTACGTCTCTTAGTCTCTTCAACATCCTTAAGCTCTACACCTTTCTCCTTTTCTCTTGAAACTGCTTTGGCTTGGCTCATGTTGAGAAGAACTGGCAATAGTTTCATCATCTCAAACATTGTTGAGTTGTTGTTGGGTGGTTTTCGAGTAGCACTTCTTTCTTTACTTTGATCAACAGTGCCCCTTCATATGGGCTAACGGTTACATATCTTTTTCCTTGTACTGGTATTAACTTTGGTTGTCAGTACTAACATTTGTTTATGTCAGTACTATCTTTTTCTTGTCAAAGGTAACTATAACTAACCTTCAGTACTAACTGCTTCTTCTGCACTCTCTTTCTTTTCATTCACTACATCTCTTGTCCTCCACACTTTTGAACATCTTCTGTATCCATTCTAGTCCAATGTATCATCAGGAAGCTCATCAAATAATGGATCTTTATGGACTGAAGGTTCAACTTTGGCAGATTTCCTCCCCTGTTTGGATACGACTATTTTGACATCAGTTTTTCTTCAAGGATTTCTTTCCGGCCATCTTTGCTTCAAGGAGACCCTCTTCATCCAAGCTCTTGTGGTGGTGATATACAGGTTTGGCTTCTTATTAAGCTTCTTGATTTGTGCCTTCAGTGTTAATTTCCTTAGATTGATGTGTAACCTGTTGTATCACAAAGAGATACAAATAAGATCATACACACTTTGGAGTGTCATGGTAACCCTCTTTCCCTGAAAGGGATCTTTCAATGGATGACCTGACCTCCTTGATTCCCACCCAATATCCTATGGATGGAATCGGGGCTATGAGTAGTAGGTGTTAGGTCTAGGTGAAGGGTCAGACTGAGGTCCTCAAACATGAACTTTCACTTGGCGGAGGGAGGAAAAGGTGTAGGTTGTGTGTTCAGATGGTCTTTCTGAGAGTGGCACCCTCATCCTCAGTTAGTTGTACCAACATAGAAGCAAATAAAGGTGTGACTTTCCCCTGAAAAAATGTTTACCCTTTTTAACTATAAAAGGAGTAAACTTTATTGTCAAAGAATTTAAAAGGACTAATAGTCTTAAAGGTAATGTACTTGCATTAGCGTTTTCTAAAAAGATTGTAAGGAAACATTGGATACATAACATACTTTTCTTTGCATCAAAATGTACATTAAGCATACAAGCAAAAAATTATAATGTATGAAAAATTATATTCTGATTAGATTTAAGCAAATTTACTGCAGTGCAATGTTTGTGGGAATTTGATCCAAGAGGTGTGCTTTTTGAATCTAATTATAATGAGTCATTGCTATGGAATAAGAAATCTCCTTTGGGTGTGAAAAACAATGACTTTGTTAAAATGTTTAGAACTGTTAAATCCCCCTCATTAACCACATGAAACTGTATTGCATCAAATATAGCCTGATTTGGTAGAGGAATCTAAATCCCATCAGCATCATAAACAAGAAGTTCACTTCTTATTGATGCATTAGAGATAGGACACAGGCTTGTCAGTTACTGTGACTATAAATACCTAACATTATTGATTATATTAGATTTAGCAAACATCCTAAACTGGCCTCAGACAAATGTAGTAGAGACCACTGACACATACAGTGAGAGCATAGTGAATGGGCTTGCGCCATGAAGTCAAAACCTCATGAAACACCGAAATTCCTAGCAGTCTTTTCCAAATATGCGACCATGTTGTATTTAGGGCACGATTCAAGAACAACCATGATTGGAGATCGTCGGTGAGTGAGAGATTATGACTTGAATGAAAGAAAGTATTTAAAAGAGATTACGTGAGGTGAATGTTAAATTGAGATCGGTTTTATATTAGAGAGATTTAGCGAACCTAATCAAAAGAAACCGTTTCAATTTACACTTTATACCCTTGGCGGTATTTTCTTCAACGTCTCTATAGCGGTACTATCTTTACCCAACGGTACTAAATTTACACTGTTAGTACTAACTTTTGCCAACCAAAGAATGAACAACTTTGGCAATAGTAGTGCTTCAGTACCATCTAAAGCTCTTCCCAATGACTCTTTAAAACCCAATTAACTTCTTAAAATTCGTCACTTATGGTTAAAATGCGTCTGCACACTGAACACTTCATACAAAATATACAACACATCATAGCTGCTCCCCTTAACTAATGCAGCTTTGATTGATCATCCAATTGTAACAACCAAGAATTGAAACCTGCTACTTCATATGCCTTGGTTAGTAGATCAACTACATGTCATCAGTGTGTATTTTAAGCACCTGATAAGCTTTTCTTATCATAAGGATCCCTTATGTAAGGGTGCCTCGATGGCAATATGCTTTGTTTTGGAGTGATATACTGGATTCTTTATAATGCATATTGTACTTTCATTATCAATGTAGATCTTTGTGTTCATGAAATTAAACCCATAGTCTAACATTTGATTTTGAATCCATATAACTTGCCCACAGCAATTTACAGTAGCAACATATTCTGCCTCTGTAGTAGAAGTAGCCACAATTGTCTGCTTTTTGCATTGCCAAGAAATAAGTCTCCTGCCAATAAATTGACAACCTCCTGTTGTGGATTTCCTGTCAAGATTTGCTCTAGCATAGTCACTATCTGAGTAGGCTTCCAGGTCAAACGAGGACACTCTAGGATACCAAAGGCCCAGTTTGGGTTTGCCCTTTAGATACCTAAAGATTCTCTTAACAGCACTTAGATAGGAAGTCTTTGGATTGACCTGAGACTAGAACATCACAGACTGCAAAAAACATAATATCAGCTAGAACAGTCAAGACATTAAAGAAACAATCATGGAATATATAAAGATGTTAATCACATCAATAGCTTCCTCCATCCTTGACTAAAGGCTTCTAAGGTCTTAATTTGGCGTTACTAGCAGTCGTAATACAACAAAATCAAACATTCTTCAGGATTTCTGCAACATACTTATCCTGATTATAAAGTATAGCATCTTCTTTCTGTTTGACTTGGTAATCCAAGAAGAAGGGGAGGGGTGGGGGGGGGAGAGGGAAAAACCCTTTTTCCCCCATTGGTATCATTGAATCTACTCTTCATTTATGCCTCAAATTTCATCACACAAGATGTCTTTGTAGAACCAAATATAATATCTTCCACATAAAACTTGTACTTATATTGATATATGTATGTCCTTCTTAATGGAAAAGAGTCTTTGTCAATTAGGTCTCTTCGGTTATCCATTCTTTAGCAAGAAAGCTTGATAAAGTAGCATACCAGCTTTGGGAGCTTGGTGTAAGCCATAGAGAGATTTCATACTTTGTATCCTACTTAGGATACTTAGGATCTATAAAACCTAGAGGTTGAGACACATAGACCTCCTCATCAATTTTGCCATACAGGAAGGCACTTTTCACATCCATCTGATAGACTATGGAATCCCCATGTAAGGAAGCAAGATTAAAAAAGATACTATTGGCTTTAATCTTGAACAGGAGCAAAAACCCTCATCATATACTATGTCCCTTGTGCAACTAACTTGCCATATTTCTTAACCACAACCTCTCTTTCTTTTCTTATTTCTATAAACCCATTTTGTTCCAATTGCCTTCTTCCCATAAGGCAAATCTACAAGAATCCAAACTTTCTGAATCTTGAATTGCAGCAGTTATTTTGCATAACATTACCCCAATGTCATCTTCATGTGCTTCAGAGATCTTCTTGGGTTCATTTGAGACAAGAAACAAGCAAGATCAACAAATGCTGGACAGTCCTTATGATTAATTTCTCCTTTGCTCTTTTGATTAACTTACAAAAGTATGTAGGCTCTAGAACTTTTGGTCACTTTGCTTCTTGTTTGAACTGCTGATTGTGGATCTCCAAGAATTAGAGTTGAAGGATGAATAGAGTTAATCCTTGGTGTGGGAATAGGACTGACATTCACAACAGGTTCTAAATTTGTGAAGTCAGCCACTGCACCCTCATCATCATAAGAGGAATTGGTAAAAATACCATCAGTAGGATTGTCATAAATTTCCTCAAGTGCAGGTATTTCTGAATCATCTTGGTCAGTATTGGTTAGATTAGTGAAGGATAGTCCATCCTAGGACTTGCCAGTACTAATATGTGTGCTTTGCAGTATTAATTTATGTTAGTACTGATAGCTAGCAGCTCCTGCTTGAAGAAGAAATACGTAATTTCTTGGCAAATCCTTCTAAGAGCTTCAGCTACATCATTAGCTCTTGTTCTTCGCCTCTTAAGTATTTCAAGCTCATACCAAAAGACTGATCATCCTTATCTACTTGCTTGAAGTCAGGATGCTTGGTAGGTTCTTTACTTGCTTTTGAGCTCTTGACTGTTGAAGTATAAGAAGACCATATTGGCAGTACAAAGTAGTCTTGAGCAGATTCAGCTTCTTGTGGAGAATCACCTGCATCAATATTTTCTTTTGTACCTGCATTTTGATTAGTTTCTTGTGGACCTACATGTTTGTTAGCTTCATTCTCTGATCTCACAGGTTGATAATCCATTGAATCAGTTAAATAATCAAGATCAAACAGCCAAGTTGGTCCTTTTCCTGCAACATTTGGTTTATTCTCTAAAAAGGTTATGTGCAGGTTTTTCTTTAACTCTCTTTGTTTCTAAATTTGTATACCCTACAAAGCCTCGTGCTTGTTCGAGAATACCCAACTAAAAACCTTCATTGAATTTCCCATCAACTTGCCCAGATAGTCAATGGATTCAAGATGGTCACATGACTCCTAAAATGTCTTATGTAGTTTATGATTGGTATTTTACTTAGTGTCAAGTAATAGGTGTCTTATTTGAGGCTTGGTCACTAATACCTATTAAGGACATAAAAGCATGTATCTAAGTGCTTTAGCCAAAAAGTGTAGGTAAATAAATTTGCTAGCATAGTTCTAGACAGCCTCAATAATGGGTCTGTTCTTTTTTCAGCAACTCCATTTTATTTTGGAGTTTGGATTATGTTTCACTTTGATCCCTTTTGACCCCAAATTCAATAACATCCTTGTTCTTAAATTCTGTTACCATTATCACTTCTAATAGTTTTAAATTTTGATTTAATGGTTTCAAATATGTCTTTAAGTCCTTAAGATTTCACTAGTGTCTCCTTAGTTCTTAAGAAGAACACCCAACTAAAACTGCTAAAATTAATCAGTGATAACCAGGCAAAAGTCTTATGGTTTAAGCTCCTTAAGATGTAGGTCCAATAATCAATTTGCAAAAAGCCTGTAGGGCTGGACTAATAGAGCTCACTAAATTGGCCTTACAGGAGGCCTTGTGTTGCTTTCTTTTTCTGACAAGCAACACATTACTCTTGTGTGGTCATTTGAAAAATTTTAAAGGGTAAACCTCTTTACAGTTTCCCTTCATATGTTTGTTTAGTTTTAAAGTTAACATGACCCAACCTCCTATGCCATTTGTTAGATTCATCAATTATGGCCTTTGCAATCAAACAAGCTAAACCTCCAGAAGGAACAATGTTCTCTAGATTGAAACTGTACATATTGTTTTGTCTGGGGATTCTAAGTAAGACTTGATTTGCATCAGGTAACTTAAATTCAGGAGACAAAACAAGACATTCAGAGTCAGTGAAAAGAACTTTGTTGTTCTTGTCACAAATCTGTGACATAGAAAAGAGATTGAAATGCTGTAGTTCTTTCACAAAGCACACATCTTCAAAATCTAACTTTCTTGTTTTTATTTTACCTTTACCAGTTATGTAACCTTTACTTCCTCCAAAAGCAACATGGCCACCATTAAAGTCTTGATATTCAGCAAGGTAGGCCTTGTTTCCAGTCATGTGCCTGGAACATCCACTATCAACAATCCATTTGTTCTAAAAAGTTCTGTGTGGTTAATCCTGCACATTAAATAAAGAGATTAGATTCTCTTAGGGACCCAAGCCTATTTGGGCTTGAGTCTGCCTAGTGGATCTTTGAAAATAGAACAATCTCTAGGTCTTGATCCACCATTGTATTTGAAGATTTTATGCCAGTAATGTCTTTTTGGTCTCCAATTACAACCTGCTAAGGGCTTAACAGCAGTTTCCATTCTTCCCCCAACAACACTAACTGCATTTACCTCAGCAGTATTAACCTTTTGTTTTGAAAAATTTGTTCTAAGTGCTGTTGTGTTATTAAAAGGCCTTCTAAATGGTGAATGAGTTTTATGAAAAATAGTTTTTGGTCTAACTCTATTCACAAAAGGTTTAACAGTACTAATTTTCCTGGCAGCATTAGTTAGTACTGCCTGACTATTAAAATTATGTCTAGCAGTACTAACATTGTTAGTACCGCTAGCACTAGCAGTACTAACTGGAATTTTGCCAGTTCTAGTTAGTACTGCTGTAGGAACAAATTGGTTCTTATGATTCACTCTTTGCACATTGTTCCATACTGGCCTAATCTCCCTTTGACTAGACCCCTTACCCTTCTGTTTGTTTAGTTCAACCTGTTTAGCCATCCTTTTCTCATGAAAATTACAATCTCTGATAAGATGACTAAGACTTCCACACACAAAACATGCTTTTGTAGCAAACCCATATCCCAACCCTTTCTTGTTAACTTTAAGATTTTTACTATGTGTGAATTGATTCTTAACAGTTTCCCTATGAGTTTTTACTTGCTGGTAAGCAAAACTAGGTGTTTCTTGTTCTTTTATTGGTTGAGACACATGCTCATCTTCACTATCTGATTCATACTCCTCAATGATAGGAGCATCAGACCAAACCTTAGGTTGAGTAACTACTTTAGGTTCATTGACAGTTGGTTCAGGCAAAGATTCATGTGTTTCAACACTACAATCTGATTCACAGGTATCAAAGTCACTGGTTTGGGTTTCAGATTCACTAGTTTGAGATTGTTTTGGACCATATGTAAATTGTGAGTAATATATTTCTACATCAGGTCCAGATGGCACGTAATTCCCTGTCATGGGTGGGGGTACAGCATGCATTCCATCATGTTGTAAACAACCTTCATACAAGGTTGATTTCCTAACTCACTTTCCGTATTCTTAAATACCACTTTGTAAAACTTCTTTTTATAACTCATAATGTCTATCATATCTGTGATCCCCATACCCAAGCCTAAATTTATCATTAGCACTCATTTGGGTATTTAACAGTTTACCAAGATTTTTAGAAGAGTTGTGCCATTTTTCTACTTTAGCTTTTAAATCTTCTTTTTCTTTTTAGCTTCTACCAACAGTTTCTTATGGTATGTAAGGACATTAGTTTTATCATCTAAGTCTATTTTCATAAACTTTATCTTTTCCTCATACCAAAGTTGACCTTGTTGATGAGCAACTAATTGTGCTTCAACTTTCTTTAGACCTTGAGTATATGCCGTTATTTCAATGCTTGCATCACTAAGTTGTTTTCTCTGTGCATCATACAGTTTTTTAAGTTTAGCATAAGACTCTTTACATTCATTTGAACAGGAAGTTACCTTTGTGTCTGAGCCTGAGCTGTTGCAAGCCATCAAAGCATAATCTTCTTCTTCTTCTGAGTAACTGGTCCAATCAACACCTTCTCCATCAAATAGACACCAAGCTTAGAGGTCCTCCTTACTTAAGCAGATCTTCTCCCATCCTTATTTCTAGAGTTCCAAGCATCTCTCCTCTTACTATCTTGATTTCCCTTGGTTTTGCACTCTTTAGCAAAATGCCCTGTCTTGTGACAACTGTAGCACTCGACTTTAGTTTTGTCAAACCCAACTGGTTCCTTGGCATCAAATTGTAGCTTTCTACCTGTCTTTTTGTAGAACTTTTTCATTCTCATGGAAACCATTGCTACCTGCCATTTCAGGTCCATTTCTTCTAAATCAAATTCATCAAGCTGTTCCAAATCCTCATGATCCAATTGAGGGCAACTGGATTGATTTGCAAGTAAGGAGTATGATGAAGTTTGTTCATATTGTGAGTTTTAACCAGAAGGATTAGAAACACCATAAGCGGTACTAACTTCATTAGTACTACTTGTGTTCTCAGAGACAAATGCTACATTCTGTGTGCTAGAGGATGATGCAGTAGAGCCTTTAACATCATTTTCAAAGACTCTTAGATTATTATACAGATCATCAAAGCTGAGAATGTACACTCCTGGCTTGGTCCTCATGATTAATGAAAACTTTAGACCAGGCAGAGTTTGCAGAAGGTAGAGATCAAAGGAATTCTGATTGCATCATCGTAGAGACACGATGCACCCATGAATCTCTAATTGACTCAGAAGACTTTGAAACCTGTCATAGCCTTTATGTAGTCCTTCTGAGTTTGATACAGAGAAGCCTTCAACTATTTCTTTTGTATATATTCATGCATCTTCTCTTGATGTCATCATTTCCACAAATTCTAGATTGGATGGGGCCATCCACACATCTCTTTAGCATTATATCATTTTATGAAATTAGCAGATGATTCTTCTGGTCAAAGCCATAAGCAAAGTGGTCATAGCTTTTCTTTCTCTTTCTCTGGTAGATCTCTCTTTGCAGTCCTTGGATGGCAAACTTTGATGACCTTGCGTATTCTGTGGTGATTAATACAGGTTCCATTTCCATTTTGTATAAACTTCCCAGATAGGATTAGTCTGTATGGGATAAATATAATGTTCCATTTTCATGGCCCATATGTCGTATTCTCCATTCTTGAGAATTGGAAGTTTAATGGTTGAAACAGTGTGAGGAGTTTGTTGTGTTGGTGTTTGTGATGGTGGTGGTGGTGGTGGTGGAATATCATCTTGTGATCCAGACATGATTAGTTTTGTAAGATAGAGGTTTATAACTAGTTTTAGTTCTTCTTACTCAGAGTTTCTCACAGGCTCTGATACCACTTGTGTGTCCCAAACTAAACAGATCTTTACAGCCTGCTAAGGGTGATAGCCAACTTGTATAAATACAGATTGACTATAGAGAAACACTGACTTGAATCTTTTTGTATAATGCGGTTCTACACCAATAGTATTCAGAAGAATAATGAATACTAAACTATTATTTCTATTAATCTGCTAATATGATTACAGATTACTAACGATAAGATATGATTGTATGAGATGAGATATATATGTTGAACTCTTCTCTAACTATGCCGTGAGGGTTCCTTTTATAGACCAAGGATAAACCCTAACAGGCTTACAAAACGCGTAGGAGTTATACATATCTTTTTCCTATCAATTTCTCATACATATCTCTTTAAACGGTACTAACTATTTTATTCTAACGGTTACATAATATCCACTGAGCAAGTACTTAACAACTTTGGTAATGTCAGTACTAACTCTATAACTATTAGTACTAAGTATATACCTATCAGTACTATGGCAGGAATGTATTATCCCACACAAATTCATTTAAAATGTGTATAATTATTTGTTATGTTTATCAATGTAAGTTACTCATTCATTTTTATATTCACCTTGACCTATTTATTAAAGTTTTTAAACGGATCTCATAACGGGTACTGTGTTATGCCAGGTTTGGGTCTAGGGTTGAGTTTCTTGACACTGTTAATAAATGGGTCGTGTTTGGTTAGAGGTTATAATAATCCGCCAACCCGCCAACCCGAGTAGTTTAGCTCGAATACGACTCGATTGCCACCCCTAGTTATTTTCATCAACTTAGTTTTATATCGCAAAGTAATGATACTTTCTGAACTATTGCTGATTGTTCCAAAAGAATCTTGACCACGACATAAAGTTTTCATAGGATGTCATGCTAATACAAATAATGTCTAAAAACGTTATTTATATTTTTCGACTTCTCTACTTTTTGATAATAACAAAATGTAAAAACATTCTACGTCAAAATAAACGTAAACAAGTTATTAGTCGTAAATTTCCATTTCGACGTAAATCACTAAAGGAATAAACAAACAAACATTAAACTTGATGGATGATCAAAGAAATAATTTTTTGTTTTACACTTTACATTTTATAAACGTAACAAAAACATTTTTACAAAAATAACTAGACAAAGTATTTTTGTTTTTGTAAGAAATGTTGTATTTGGTATTTATTTGAAAATTCAAATCCGGTTCATTCTCCCTGCCAAAAAAACTAGTCATACCTTCACCAAATAAACATTTCACCACAAAAAGACAAAAAATGGAGCATCTGGGACAACTCCTTTAAATAGGGACGACTCCCTTAATTATTAAGTGAGCCGTGGAACCGTCCTAGGTGACGAACCTATTTTTTGTTGCCTATAAATAATGGCTCATTTTTCGCTCAAAATTATCCTTTTGCACACATTTCTCTCTGATCAAAATTAGTCCTTAATCCTTCATTTCTCTGATCATTAAACTTATTATTTTCGCTTACGATAACATACCGATGATACCTACCATTTCCTTCGGGCCAATGTCCACAAAAAGAATCTTCTCCCTTCGAAAAGGTTGCTTCTGAAGTTTAAACATCGTCGCCGTTTCTTTCTTTACCCCTCAAACCTGCGAATCGTTTAAAAAATATTTCGTCTAGGTTTAGGAATGATGGAACAAATTCTTAAAGCGTTTTATTTTTTCTTCTTGTTTCGATTTAGTATGTGTTCATTCCGTATCGCTGACAAACTTATTAATTTCATCTGAAGTATTTTAAGCATTTTTATATGGCGAAATGCAATTAAAAGGTCACTCCCTACACAAAATTTGTCAAAAACAAGCTCTCTCCTTCCCCCTTGTTGGCGGTTCTGGCAGGCCCCTAGAATATTCTGGCGGCCCCCAAATATATCTGGACCGCGACAGCAGGCTTGTTTATAGCGTCATTCTTTTCTGAATCCATAACAAACACTTCCCTCTCTTCTGCTACGAGATTGACGTCTACTTCTGCAACCAAACCTATGCCCACATCTCTCTAAAGATCAATCGGTCATCCTCTATCCTTATTCTCATAAGTATCATTGCTGAGGGTGTTAATAGTCAACGTGGAATTTCATAACTGAAAATGGTCTCATTTAAAACTCAAATCCTTCAATCGTCATACCCATAAAATTATTCTCTTCTCGTAAAACTTTGTTCTTGAATGGATTCTTTTCGCCTTCTAATGATTCTCTTTTCTTAATAGTCATATCACTTTAGTAGTCGTCTCACTTCGAATAAGTTTATTTCTCTAACGTTTCCTTCTAGTTCTAATGTTTTCTTCCCTCTTTTTTTTAATAGTTTTTTACTATTAGCATTCTTATATATCTTGGGACTACTTAGTTATTCTTTCGAAATATTTAGTAGTTTTGCGAAAGGCAAGTCACTCCTTTGCTAACTTTCCACTTTCTAAAAAGTGAAGAAAATTACGAGATATTCATTCTTCAATGGTTATTGAGTCACCACATTCGTGAGTCTCTCATATTCTTCCACATGAACGAACTCACTACTCTTTTCACATCCACATTTGTTCCTCATCATTGTCAACCAACAAAACCACCAAACAAACTTTAAAAGTCATCATCCACTTTGTCTCGTATAGGATCATTGCTATCAATTGTTTGTGCAATGATATATCAATCTTTTCTATCAACCTTTTCAACAAGTTCTTCTTTTGCATCCCACTATCCTTCCACTTTTTGACTTATGAATTCATTTTCATTCACATCTAAAAGCACATCGGTTCTCATCCTGTCTTATTTTTCTTTTTTATTTTTTAGGTTATATTATTATATATATATAATATATATATATAAATATATATATATTTATATATATATATGACATATTATTAAAGTGTCATTCGTTACTTTTTAAAGGTCATTCTTTATATTAATCTTTATGTCAATCAATAAACGAATCTCATTCTCGATTATTAAAAGTCTGGTCTAATCTTTCTCCGTAAACATACGTCCTCGTTATTTTTATTTCGTCATTGTAGGCTATTTTTAAATAATGACTACTTGTGTTAGTTTTACTTCTCTTTCAAACTGTCATACTTTAGAATATAAAAACCAGAAGTTCATGTCTAGTTCCTGCTAATGTTTTGCTAAGTATATGTGAACTTCTCTCCTAACTTTGTTTTGTAGCACAACATATCTTGATTCTTTGTCTCCCCAACAAGGGGAGCATTACACCAGAGGGGGGGCACTTGCAAGAGCTTTACTCATTTTAAAATTGCATCTCGAACTTCATTGAGCATCGATGGTAATTTATTTGATCTATGGAATCCATTAAAGTCAATATACAAGGATGATAGTATATGGAGACGAATGAGCAAGGGGGAGCTAGGAGATAGTGGTTTAATAGCTTGGATTTGGTTAAACCCTGATGATGAAGACTTTACCGGGATGTTGCAAGTACTTAATAGGTAACGATCGGATCGGGGTTTGTCAAATACAATGAATGGCTCATTCGTACTCCAAATACTTCATCTTTTCCACTTCAAAACCACCTCAACCTTATTTCTCATGTTGTGTTCTCATTCCCCCAACCAATATACTTGGATCGGCTACCTTTTTCTCATTCCTTCAACCTATACACTCGAAGTACCTACCCTCTTGTCTTGCCTACTTCTCACCTCTCATGACCTTTTCTAAACTATCCAAGGAACACACAATCACCTTCACCTTTATTTTTCACATCTTTTCCTCATTACCTCAAACCTATATACTCGGAGCACCTATCCTCTTCTCATTCCTCAAACATATATACCCGGGCACGTACCCTCTTCTCATGTCTTCTTCACAAACCTCAACTTATGTCCAACAATACTCCACATATACTTTTTTGCATCGACAAAAGGGGGAGAAGGGAGTGTAAACGAGTAACTTTTAAACTCTACTATGTGCTATAATATACATAGTTTGTCATTCATAAAAAGGGGGAGATTGTTAGTTCAAATATTACGATATTTAATCTATACGATCTCTGTATGTTTTTGGTGCATACCAAACATGTAACCTGTAATACATAACGTAACATACGATAAGTACTGTAATCAACAATAAATATCAACGCATACATATCAACAACACTTATGTTCAAGTCTGCATCAACACGGCATTTGTTCGTGCCCCGATGTAAATCGCATAAGGTATTGTTATAACAAAATTTAATTAAAACTTGTAGGATGATCAAAGAAAAATATTTTTTTCTTAACCATTACATTTCTACAAAAGTATTTTTCACAAAAATAAATAAACACAAAATACTTTTTAATAAAATAAATGTTTTATTTAAATATAAAATTTGAAATCTGATTTTCCCCCCAAAATGGAAGCTTCTATCCAGTACCAAGCTTCCCCACAAAAAGACAAAAAAGGGAGCGGAGTCTAGGCGGCGGCCCCCTTATATATAAGGGACCGCCAGGACCGCCCCTAGAGAACCATTGGGATTCCTTGCCTATAAATACTGCTCCATTCCCAGCAGAAAAAAAACCCTCTTTGTACATATTTTTTAAATTCTTTTCTCTCTCTAAAATCCCCTTTCTCTCTCTAAATCTGTTGATCACTAACATAGTTTAATCTTGTTTAAATATGATCCAATCTTCTATCCTTTCCTTCTTCCCTCATGTGTAAGAGAAGAACTTAGGTCATCTTCAAGATCCGAAGTTATGTAGTCTAGTTAGTCCATTTATAACATTTGTTACATATAGATCGAGTCCATGTCTTCCAATCTTTAGTAGTGTGTAGATCCAAATGATGTATATATTTGAATGGTTTGATTGTGGGTTGGTTAGTATTTTAGGCCTTAAAATACATTAGTGAAGTGGTAGATTGGTTCTAGCTAAGTTTAGGACTCGATATCTAGCTTAGTGTTAAAAAATAATGTAAGCGAAGCGGTTTATGTTGGGCCATAAAACATAACGGGTTTGGTTGTACCCGAAGAAAGACTCGACATCTAGCTTAGTGTCGGAAAATAATATAAGCGGAGCGGTTTATGTGTTTAGGCCATAAAACACAAGGTTTGTTATGTTAGGCCATAAAACATAACGGGTTTGGTTATACCTGAAGAAGGACTCGACATCTAGCTTAGTGTCAGAAAATAATGTAAGCAACGTTATAAGGTTTTATCCGCCGAAAGAGAGCTTATTGATTAGTGAAGTAACTCCCGAGTTGGATACTCGAGGAGTGGAGTTGGGCGAAGAGGAGCTTCGTGACCAAACCACTATAAATCATTGTATCCGGTTTGCATTTTCTTTTACCTTTCTCTTTACTTATGTATTTACATTTATCGCTTTACTTTTACACTTGCATTGTGCTTATGATAGTGTGAATTATTATGTATGTTGTGTTAGCCATGGTTGTGTAGATCTTTGTAGTAAGCATTGTGAATGTTGATATATTGGTAGATTATGAGCTAGTTGTTGTAAATCTATTATCGACACTTCTCATATAGCGTCAGACTTGATTGGTGATTTGATACAAAAGATCTAGTCTGAAAAACCTCTTCTGGAGACGGTCCCTATAAAACTGGTGGCCCCCTAATGTACAAGGCGGCCCCATATATTTATGGGACCGCCGGCAGAGAGTGATGTAATGTTTGATATAAAGTTTTTAAAGGAAAATGTATTCACCCCCCCCC
>BQNB010119826.1:0-20748 GCA_026074375.1 Tanacetum coccineum
TGATGGCAACTAAAAATACCAACACGAGTGTTGGATATCTCTACGAACAACGAGCAAACTAACAAACTTAAGAATCGCGATGACAACACCAACTCCAGACTTACATCCTTACATAATATACAAGCAACAATGATCAATGCAATCAAAGTCACAAGTCCACGTGTGTGTTGCCTTTATAATTATGTTCGCAACCATAATTATAATTGCACCTTTTTCACATGTGTACTTACTTCCAAGACCACACTTCTCAATGATAACACACATCTACTACATAGCACTTAATAATAATCCAAATATAACTCAAACATGATAATCCATCTAGTGAAACATAAAATCCCAATTGACCAAACAAAACAGAAGTCACATCGTGACCCAAAATATAAAATCAATCCTCGATTATAGCAATGCATCGAGGTTGAAAACAAAATAAACTTATGTTGGGCCTCGCTTGGGTTTGACTTTTCTCTCTCAAAAGTCCCCCAACTCCGCGAGTCCAGTGAGGTAAACAATCTCCCAACGATATCTCCTAGGGGATAGGTGAAGACATGACTAAAACAATAACAAAGGGGTATATACTATTAGATCCCCATAATGAAAAAGTATATATTTCATATTATATAGTAGTAATTCAAAATAGAAAGAATTCAAAGCTTTTAGGTAGCAGGAACATACGATATATACGTACATAAACACTTATGCCCTAAAATGCAACTATATGAGGGACCCTTAAGCTATAGTCTAGGCTCAACCTCCTAGTTCTCTACAACCAAAGGCTCTGATACCAATCTGTCACACCCCGTCAAGGCGGAAACACGAGGTGTAAACAAGAATGGATATCATCACAACACATGGTGTCTATATAAAGAATACTAAAATGCATACAATAAAGTAAAGTATAAACACAAAGTGTCATAACAATACCCATAACTAACCAAAACATAAAAGGCGTCTTATTGATGAAAAGGAAGTTCTCGTCAATAAGAGTCATGAAACGGAAGTTCTCGTCAATAAGAGAACATGCAACAATAAATCCAATACAATCTAAACTTCCACAATATAAACTTCAAAGGAATCACTAAAGTCTCTTCAAATCCACTTTCACACTATATTAAGATCCTTATGACGTCACACCTGAAAAATGATGCTTAAAACAATCAACACAATGGTATGGTGACAGTCATAGGTTATTAAGACACACAAATCATTCTTTAAATTCCTATTACTATGATTATCAAAAACTGTATTAGCCATGATTTTAGTAAAGTGATGGTCATTAATCAATCCCGAGCCTTGAATAGGAAAACGTAGTTTTCGGGAGTTTATTACGGCTAGTTGCCAAGTTGTCGGGCTCAAGCCCATCTGTTCTATGAACCGGCCCAACTCAAAGCCTACAAGAATAGTCCATCCTTGTAGCTATTTAAAGCCCTCTCCATGTGTGAAGAGGGTGTTGTTGCTTCTCATTTTTCTTTTGTGAAACAAGTAACCATTTTTCTTTGTTTTTACTTTCTCTCTCTAAAATCTATTTTTTTTCTTATTTTTTGTGTTTGAGGTGATGAAAATGATATCCTAACAAGTGGTATCAAGAGCCGATGTAGGGATTAAGTGATTTGTTTTGTGTAACTTATTAGATTTTAATTGTTTCGTCTTATTTTTTTTGTTGTTTTTCCTATTCAATTGTTTTTCCCATTATAAGCTCGTATCATTATAATTTTTTTTTGTACAAGAACCTTGTGGTTTAGTGCTTGTAATTCGTTGGGTTTTTTGGTTCAAATCCGCAAGGTCGGAAAGAAGCAAAGAATCGAGCAACATACTAGTGAGTGAGTTCGAGAACGAGTTTGGATCCGAACTAGCGACGTGCGAATACGAGTGACATCAACAAGGGGTTATTTTTCGAACGAGTTTGGTTCGAACTAGCGAAGATCGAACGAGTGGTGTGTTTGGTTCGAACTATGGACGAAGATCGACAAGGGACCATCTGAAACTAAGCATTTCTTTAGCTTGCATCAACGAGTGATATTTTTTATGATCGAACACGGACCAATCGTCCGAGTGATATTTCTTGTGGGGGGGTGGATTAATTTTTATAGATTTTCGAACAAGCACATTTGAACTAGAGTCCGATCGAACAAGCTCGCATCAGAACAAGCCACTATCTAACAACACAATTCGAACTATGAGTCCGATCGTAACAAGAACATTCGAACTAGAGTCGATCGAACAAGCACATTCGAACTAGAGTCGATCGAACAAGCACGATCGAACAAGCACATTCGAACTAGAGTCGATCGAACAAGCTCGATCGAACAAGCACGATCGAACAAGCACATTCGAACTAGAGTCGATTGACCAACACAATTCGATCTAGGCGTCGAAACGACAAGCAATTCAACATAGAGTCGATCGAACAAGCAAAATCGAACAAGCATATTCGAACAAGCAGGATCGAACTAGCCAACCGAACGAAATTTTTTTAGAAAACTTGTGTGACGAAAAGGGTTTCAGTAAAACAGCCATAACTTTTGATCCGTAAGTCCGTTTAAGGCCCGTGACCTCTCAAATCGAAGATAAAAACGTGACGGATCACGTTGATAACCCACCCTTTGCAGGTTAAGGATATTTTTCGAAGCCCAAAAACATCGTTTTTCTTCTAATGATTTAATGACACTTTTCCAGTATTTTTGAATTTTTCGCCGCTGATTCGAATCAATTCATTCACGGTTTAATCTCTAGTGAGATCTTGCAAAATCCCGTTAATTCATATCGATTTTGATATCATAGACGAGTAAAATCCCGTGAACGTTAATTGATTCAAATCCACAACTACAACAAATCACTTAACCCACTAAAGAACCTTGTTTTATCATTTCACAACATCACTTTTGCAATGTCGCTCAAACAAGAAATTTTTATGCCATCTGTTCTGAAAACCGCCCTCGGTAATCTTAACAAAGAGTATTATGTTCCATGTCATCTCATCTTCTTCGGTAAGCAAACGAGTAGACCAAATGAAAGTTAATCTACAACTCCATTTATGAATGGTCCTATAATTCTGACAAATAACCTGATAACACGGTGATATCAGATCGTGAAAGTACCTTTCACTTCCGGGGGGAAGTGGTGCCCAACGCAACGTTTCAATGAACAAACCGATGAGAACTCACAAGTAGCAGAAATTAAACAGATGGAAGTAAATATCAAGCAATTCTAACCAATTTTTTCTTCGAGGTCTCTCCTATTCCCCTGAAGACATCTATGCTGCATGTTGTTAAGTATGAGAAACTGCTCAAGGAAATCTGGTTATGTGTGCAACAAATGATGAAAGGTTCTGATATTGGAATTCCAAGAAAAGAAGGCTAAGTTTGTATAATGAATGTGAAAGGTTTAACTTCCACTGACGGGAATCGATTGAGACTTACTATCACCAGTTTCTCCAAAATTGATGAATGATTTTAAGGAGAAACAAACACTTTTTCCTGAAAAATTGTCTAGTCAACTCAAGTTCCTAAACAACTTCAACCAGAATGGAGTCGGCATGTTACTATTATTCATCAACGAAAGGAACTTGAATACGACAGATTACACTCAGTTGTATAGATTACTTGAAGTACAAACTAAAGGAGTTACGATGAACAACAGATGCTGAACTACTTTGCAAAAACACATGATCCCTAGCACTCCTGGCAAATGTCAAACAATCTTTTCAACATCCATGTTTTCACCAAGTACAACCATCACCAAGTACCTAAATCAACAACCATAACCCCATCACAACAACTATAACCCAACAACCATCATTTCAACCACACACACTACTTGCAACAACCAATGCCAAAACCCGAAGACATTACAGATCCCGACAAGAAACCGCAATAAACATGCAATTCGCTCTAATGGCCTTAAGGCAATTCAAACTAACTACTCAACACCAAACCAACAAAACAACCAGAGAATTTCATCATAACCCTCGTAATCGGCAGATTTCTTCAACCGGGTATGAATAGGGAGTCAAAGACAGACAATGCGGAATGGTTGGAGCTAATGTGGGAATCAGTTTTAGAAGGACAGTATGCTATGGAGGCAGAATGTTGGGATTCTCAAAATGAGCATATATGCAGAACAGAATGTCGGGAAACATGTTGTTCAAGATGCATTTCAGAATCAGGGTTGTTTCCAGAATATTGGTAATCAGAATGTGCAAATTGGTGTTCCAAATATAGGTAAATGGAAATGTTGTAGCAGCTCGGGCTGAGTGGTAAATGCGGGCAACTGGAAAATGGTAATCAGATAAGGAGTGTTACAACTGCAGAGGATTGGGTCATCTTGCTAAGGAACTGAACAGTCAGACAGGAGAAGAGGATGCTAGCGTAAACTTCAGACGTCCAGTTGCTGATTGCTTAAAAGGAAGAAGCAGGAATCCAACTCCAAGCTGAAGAATTTGATGTGATGGCTGCAAGGGATATTGATGAGATTGAGGAAGTCAATGCAAACTGCATTTTGATTGCAAATTTGCAGCAAGCATCAACATCGGGTACTCAGACTGACAACGCTCCCAGTCTATGATTTCAGACAGGTTTCCAGGCCTGAGGTACATAACTATGAACACATGCTATGATAAATGAGATATTTAATATGTTTACTTAAGAGGAGCAGTATACTAGAGCTACTCGAGCCCATTCCTGAACCACACCAAGTACAACATAATGATAGTAATTTATTTCTGATTTCTTTTCTCGAGTGTTGGAATCAGGAGGGAGGGATACTAGATCAACAAACAGCCTGCAACTGTTGAGGAAACACATTCTTACTTTGAATCATTAAATAAATAAATTTAGGCACTTGAAGTTGAAAAGGTCAACTCGGTAATCAGACAAATGAAAGAAACAAATGCTGAGATTTGACCACGTGAGCTTGCTAGATATAAAAATCAAGAAAAGTGATTTTTGAAATTATAGTCAAAAAAATAGTAACAAACTTGAAAGATGTTACCAAAAGTCGGTTTATCAAGAACAATTTGTCTTACTAAAAAGATAAATGCGTCTCATTTAAGTTCTCGGTAAACAAATAACGACTTAGGAATGAGGAAATTTCAAATTTAAGTAAACAGCTTTCACAACGAAAAATCAACTGTTTGCTTTCTTCTTCAATCTTGAAGAAAAGAAAAAGTTAAGTCTTGATTTCACCAAAATCGCGAAAAGACTAGCTTCTGATAAACAAATTCAAGCTTGAAATAAGATAAGGAATTAGATAATAATTTGGGTAAAACGGGTCAATCGATCAAACGATGCACATGATTTCACCTAGAGCCAGACTCGTTAACCACACAGAACAGAAAATGGCTTTGGGTTTATCAAAAATCCTTTTTATCTCCAACAAGCTCAGCGAAAACCAACAGGATTTTTATAATGGCAAAGTGTTACTTGAAAAGCATGATCCTCCTGTTTTGCATGATTCGTAAGAGTACACGAAACTCGGCAACTTGCTCAAGAGAGTCGCCAAAAAATGCAACAATATAAACAAAGAAATTAAAACCGGCAAACTACAACAAAATTAATCACTTTCAGGAGTTTTGTTTCTCAAAAAAGACGGCCCAAGTACACAAGAAGAGTGTACGTTGTAAATATCTACAAAACGCCACTGTTCAAAATCGATTTCAAAACCAAATGAAGAAATTTTTGATGACACTACTCAAATGTTGCACAAAATTTATAAATGAGGTAAAAAACACCCCCATTGTGACTCTCTACCGTGTTGTCAAACATAGAATGACTTTAGATACACACATTGGAGTCGTCCAGTGCTCACGCAAGAGATTCACAAAATTTATAAAAGAAAGAAAATTTTTTTTCCTAACATCTCCCAAGTGGAATTGCCGATTACCAGATTCCCCCCCCCGCACCCCCCTAGACCTTCATCTCCAAAATTTGAAATTCGAATTTTTGAAAGAAGCACCAAATTTGTTTCGAGCCTTTAAGATCTCTGAAAAAGAAGCAGATAGAATCACATGCTGAAAGGCACAAGCATATGGAGATGGGAAATTGAGAGCGACCTTCTGAGAGGCAGTTGTCCGTCAAGACATTATGCTCTATTGTCTGCAATCAAATCCATCATTGTAGAATTCATCCAACATCTCCAAACTGAGCTTGACCGTACGAAAGAACGTCTTGAAAATTGTATCATTAAAAAGGAGAATGAATATGCTAAACTTTGGAATGATTGTAGCAGTAAAAGTTTGAATGAACTAATGGCAAATATGACAAAATTACGTACGATAAGTCTTACCATGACATGCAAACAAAAGATCGAACGTTTCATAGCTCAGATAGGGAGATCTCAAGGTTAAAAGTCAGGATTCCAAGTAGTTATCAAATAACCCTTGATAAACCTCTTGTCTCAAGAAAACTTTAAAATGAGATGATAGAATTAGAGTTATTAGGTTCGTAATCAATGAAAAGGAAATTGCTCCGACCTTAAGTCATCACACGGTACAAAAACCTTTTGACTCACTCTGTCACACGTAGCTCAACAAAAACAAAAATTGACTCTTATTGCAGACACAATAACGATGAAACGATCTATGAAAATGCAAGTTAGAGCTCAGTTGATTATACGGTTTCAGATCAAAGGACACCAAACAAAGGTACGAGTGCGAATACTCATAGTTTTGACAACAAGTGCAAAGTCAATCTTGTGAAAACCACCTTCTTCATCTAGACCCAAACTGATGCTGTACCTACTTCTACCTAACTCTAGCCTAAAACGGCTATTTCCCCAATTGGTGAGAAACAAATGCTTTGTCAAATCCAGTCACTGAGCTCAAACGCTGTTCCTTCCTCACGAAGTCCCAACTGTTGTGAACAATGAAAGAGTGATTGCTCCAGGAATCATTATCTAGGATCAAGTCCAATTAAAAAGCTAATAGGGATGTAGGAGGACAACTTGTGCCTTAACAGAGGAGCATGTAAAGAACAAGCGTTAGGACTAAAACCAAATCATTAATTTCACAACCTCATATGATTGTGTTGGGCGTCAGTATGTGCATGGCATGAACTCTAGAAAAAAACCAAAGATGCCTAGATGTTTCAAAAAGAGCAAATCCCAAAAGAAATGTCTACAAAAGTGCCTCAGTCTGGAAACCAAAGAATATAGGGTCCAAAGAAAGATTTGCTTCACCTACGCCTAGTAAACCTAGATCTTGCCTTATGTGGTCACCAACTAGAAGAATTTTTGACCTTAAAGTAAAAATAATCACATCCAATGAATCAGAGAGTCAAACGGACTTCTCTAAGGTGATAATGCATTTTACTTCTAACCCTCAGGAAACCTATCAACAAAAGATTCCAAGTTCAACTTTCTCTAAGCAGGTTCAACAATGGTTTGTATACTATGCTAAATTCATTATGCTTTCCGAGTATAAGCCTGGAAGACAAAGAAGATCATGAGACAATGAATGTGACACTTGATGAGATTTCAGTCAATGGTTTATTATTAAATGTCAGATAATAACCCGTTCTTCACTCTCAAAAAAGGAAAATGTACGTGTTAGTGCGATTATCCTTAACAACTGAAAAGAGAAATCTATTCGGTCTAGATCTAGTTCATCAAACATTTCAAAGTTTTGTAGCTCAAGTCAATGGTTTATTATTAAATGTCAGATAATAACCCGTTCTTCAAATAAAAGGAAAATGTACGTGTTAGTGCGTTTATCCTTAACAACGAAAAGAGAAATCTTTTCGGTCTTGAGCTATTCATCAAAACATTCAAAGTTTTGTAGCTCAAGTCAATGGTTTGCTATTAAATGTCAGATAACAACCCGATCTTCAAAGAAAAGGAAAATGTACGCTTCAGTGCATTTATCCTTAACAACGAAAAGAGAAATCTTTTCGGTCTTGAGCTAGTATCAAACATTCAAAGTTTGTTAGCTCAAGTCAATGGCTTGTAATCAAATGTCAGATTGCAACCCGTTCTTCAAAGAAAAAGGGAGTGTACGCTTCAGTGCGCTTTACCTTAAAAAGAAGAGAAATCTTCTTGTTTTCACTTCAGTAGATATGATAGTCATGACGTCGATGGTAGAGTTGGAAAGTCTATTCGGTCATTTGTTCGACGAATTATCAAATGGAGAAAATCAAGTTGTTTCAAAGTCTTCCGCTGTTACTACTGCTGATGCATCCGATAAATGTCAACAACAACAAGATTCAACTTCATCTACTTCAACTCTAGCAACAACTATCACTGCTGATGGAAACTTCGACTTGTAAATATTTTTGATCTTTCTCTTTATTTTGATTTATAAAACCAAGAAAAACAAAATATAAAAATATAAAACTTATAAAAACAAAATACAAAATCAACAAATTTCAAAAATAAAAAAAGAATCTTCTCCGACATGTCTCTCGACAATCGATAACATTTGCGCACCTAGAAATGTTGATTAATATTAACACAGGTGAATAAATGAAGTTCGAGCGAGAGTTTCAAATGCTTTCAAAACATGTCCTTTCATTTTTTTCTCTACGACTTCTAAGTAAATGTCAGCTTAGGACTCGGTCTCCAAAGAAAGGAAAATGTTCATTTATGTACATTTATCCTAAACAACGGGAAGCTCATATCTTCTCGGTCTTGAGCAAAGTCATATAAACATTCAAAGTTTTGAATGCTCAAGAGAAGTTTTAAGGAAAATGATGGTAAATAAGATATATCTCACATATTTTCCTGTTGAGCACAATTTTTCAAGATATTCTCAAAAAGAAAATTTCAAATTCTTTCAAAATTGCGTGCTCAACAAACTCCCACTCCAAGCTTTTCAATCTATTCTATAATTGAGGGGGAGTATAATAATATGATTCATTCTGCATGCACTCCTGTTCTCCCCAGACTTTGTTAGGCTCATGTGAATTCCGGACATTAACTTGTTTTTAATTCACTAATTGTCAAAAATTGTAAACACATATGCAATTTTTGAGGGGGAGAATAGTGATTAAAATGTGATCAATACGGATTAATAATGGATACGATCTTCAAATCTATAAGTGCGTTCCTAAACCTCGCATGTGCAAAACTCTTTCATAATATGATGCATATGTGTAGGGGGAGCTTTTGGTGATACAGAAAACTCTCAATGTGTAATAAATGACTTCTCGAACACGTTGACTGATTTTTCAATGGTTTTATGGCTACAATGGATATACCAAATCCCGACCAACTGTTGTCTTAAGGATCCGACCAACTGTTATTTCTCAGGGAGTTATAAGGCGGTTAAGGTTAGGTATATTCGTTCCATGATCCAGCCAGAACCGGAGGGATCTACCCAGGAACACTCCATTAGATAGAGTAGAAGTCCTAGGTATGATTGAAAAAAGGAGTAAAGTGAGAATAAGGGAATAGTGCCGACTGAGATGGAGCTAGTGCTGGAATAAACCCAACAAGGTACTAGTCATGAAGTCTCGGTATGCACTGGAGGGGTTGAAGAATGAAAAAGAATTGTAAGGATAAAAGGGTGAAAAGAAAGAAGCCCTCCATACAACCTTAGGCAGAAACCGGGTCAATGCATAATCTATCGGTAATCACAAAGATGATTCTGATATTGAAGTCAAGTCATCATGGACCCAGTGATGCAAAGCACAACCCTCCTTACCCACTCAGAATCTCTCAAAAGATTTCTGTTTCATTTCTCACGGAGATCAACACATTTCTATCGGCTTTCTTATTCCAAGATCGTTGATATTGAAAAGGTGGCAGTCCGCTCCAGCCTCCGATTACCAAATAACAAATGTGCACTTATAGAGTCTAGAGCCAACGAGATCCATCAAAAATCTCACTAGGACACAAATTCCAATATACAAAATGTTGTACATCATTATACAACATTTGGTATCATTAAGTCCTACGCATTATCCTTGTGATAATTGCCAGAACATCAGAGTGATTACTCTTTTGTATTCACAGTGAAAGATGGTAATCCTTCTTGAGCCGACGTAAAACAAGTCTTGGTAGGTGACTTGCGAAGATTCTATTGAATCAAATTGTGTCAACTGGAAAGAAAAAGATGGTGCGATTCTAATGAATCAATTTGTTCCCAGTCAATATGAATTGACGACTCATCAGAAAGATAGTAAACCTATCTGATTCACTCTTACGTGTTGTCTGCTTTGAGTGTGCCGGTAACGAGAACGGCTAGTGCAGCCTGCGAAAACCCTGTCAAGGAGATTCTTTTGAATTCGACTGTATTACAGCAGTATTTATACTGATTAACTGGGAACGTGGTTATTGCAACACACATATTCGACGGAAGATGAAAAGACACTTTACGTCCATATATGTTTATCTCAAACCTATACTTGCAGGTTTTCCTGTACGGTTATGCAGCTTCGAAGTCCGATGACAGTCAAGATTCATGACCTTCTTATGCTCATTCACAAGAGATTAATACATGATGAAAGCTCAAAAAACTATCAAGTCTTCACGCATCTCTGACTGAACAAGAATTCTTCATAAGGAACATTTTGTGGTATAAGTAATCATGTTTAAAGTAAAATGTTGAGGGATATTGTTAGCACGCTTTCAAGATCTTTGAGCATATGAGGGTGGAGTCACAAGATCGTAATAGGGGCATATAGTTTCAAGGATAAAGATTTAGTGATCTCAGTAGTCACAGAACAAATCAAGGCCAGACCACGATTCAGTATTTTGTCAAAGTATATCAAGTAATGATAAGATCCAAGATCACATGCATGCAAACGGATCTTCAAAAAGAATTCCCATCAGAATTTTCAAGGCTCCAAGACTCAAGACGTCACAAGAAGGATCCACAATTGAATGACCACCCTTAGGGGGAAGATTGTTAGCCGTGTTAGTTAGTTAACAGTGGATGGTCAACTTAAACAATCCTAAGCCTTGTATAGTAAAACGTAGTTTTCGGGAGTTTAGTTAAGCTAGTTGGGCCTTGTTGTCCTGGCTCAAGCACCATTTGGTCTTAAGGAAAAACCGGCCCAACACAAAGCCTACAAGAATAGTCCATCCTTGTAGCTATTTAAAGCCCTCTCCAAGTGTGGAGAGGGTGTTGCTTCTCATTTTTCTTTTTGTGAAACAAGTAACCATTTTTCTTTTGTTTTACTTTCTCTCTCTAAAATCTATTTTTCTTATTTTTATGTTTGAGGTGATGAAATGATATCCTAACAGTTTGTCCGCGGAGGAGCACGGGGTGCGGTTGAGAGGATACTCGCGTGCGTTTCTGAAATATCCGGAGCAAGGCCTTTGTTAGGCTTAACAGTCCAGCTATTTGTTATATTGGGTCTGGGCCCATATACGTATATTATGAACTAAGCCTAGTAAGCTTGGTGCTCATACTATACGTTATCAAGTCCCCACAGTCTAGTTTACTTACTGTACGCGGTACAATTATAGCGTGCGGTGAGCATTACTAGACTTAGAGTTCCGCGATCAAATTTTCGTTTACTCCTGCCTTACTCCGCGGCCTTTGTACCGTTTTGGCAGTTTGTCGTTGGTTACGTGGACTCTTCATGTCCTTTCATCTTCTGCATGATTTGACCGTCTGGGCCCCATATCCAGCTGTTATCATCATCTTTTTACTATATTTTTGCACCGTTGATTGGGAAGTGTTTTGGCACGTGTCGTCATCCTACCTGTACATTCACATAAATATACCATCGGGTATAAATAGCGATCGTGCCTTACTGTTTCTTTTTCATCTCTTTCACTCTTCCACCATTGTTGATAAATTTCAAGGTTTTCTAGTTGCACAGCCCCCCTTATTCTAGTCTTTCTTCTTGATTCAGGTTAATCTCTTTGTTTCTTTTTTATTATGGGCAGTATTACATCTCTCAAATGTGTTCTTAAGCAGAAACCACTTGTGCCATTTGTGCTAAATATTTTTGTCCCCAAGGAGGTCCATCCTCACTGCCCAGTCCGATGCCACCATGCCATGTAGAGACGACTGTTTTAAGTTGGAATGTTAGACACCCGTTTCTTTGATACTGCAAATTACCGTTATCCTTTTTCCACCTTCTCGTGTCATGTTCTCACCATTTCAGCATTCCATTTCCTATTATCCGTGTTTGGGTCAGCTAGGTTTCTCATTTGAATCTGTCTCGGGTTTGCAACATTGAACTGATGTCAGTTGTTTCGTACTTTTCTAACATAGTTACAAAAAAAGGGTGGTTTGGGTTTTACTAAGAAACGCCCAAACGTCCTTCCATGCTTTATTAATTCCAAGAATTTAGATTCGTACAAGAACCCTCATGATTATTTATTTCTAGGTTGATGAGTTTGTGGTTTCCTGCCGAGCTCGGTTTAATGTTTTTTCGGGTTCAATATTGTCAAGGATCAAAGCTCCTGCTCCCTGATTATGATGGTGGAGCATATTATACCCTTATGCTCACGCTCTCTACGTTCATTGGTATCTCCGGAGGATTTCTTTGCCTGGGTTAGCATAGCCATAATTACCTTTGAATAAGATAATCTATCCCCGCTTTTGAGTTTTGAGAACGGAGAGGGGTTTTATTTTCGTACGTTTTTGATTATTGTTTGCATTTTTCCTGTTTTTCTTGCTTCTTTATCCTTTTTCCCTGTTGTTTTTTCTAGGTATGGTTTTGAATGCTTTTATTCGCACTGCTGATCCTCGCAAAGTAAGGATTGTTGAGAGACCCCGGGCTGAAAATAAGAGACCTATTGTCACCGTGGCCAAACATCGCACCGTGACCCTACTTCCAACCTTCGTGGTTCGTTCCTCCGGAGAGTTGTCGGCCAGTGTGGAGAAGGAATTTGCTCGAGACGCGAGTGTTGGTGATGGTGGAGATCAGGGATTTGATTCTGCTGCTGGACAAGGTAATGTTGAGCCGTCCGTGCCTGTTACCGAACCTGTTGAAGCTGATGTTCCTTAAGCCCAGCGTTTTCTAAGAAAAGAGAGTAGTCTTCATGATAGTGTAAAGGGTTGCCTTTCACGCTATCCACCCAAAAGATTACGGGCTGATTATGGGACATACTGGTGTTCCGTTTACTGGAGGTAAGTCTCCCTAGTGTTCTTAAGGTTGCTTCATGATTCTCGCTTAATCGGCACATAGGACAGGGATGTGTTTCAGTTATTCCTACCTTTCCCTTTATTACTTCTTCCGCTGACAGCTTCCACCTTTTGGAGGAGGGCGGATGATCGTCTGATCCGTGACTGGTCCCTCCTTATGACAATAGGTCCCTACGCAAGAGTTCGTTGGTCCTCTTGATTCTTCTCATCCCTAGGCGCAAAATCTGCAGATCCTGAAGTTGATTTCTTGTCAGGTTTCTGCTTGCTACGGCTTATGACTGAGGCTATCACTGTTGCTACTGTTGCTACCACGGTGGCTATTCCCGCTGATGTTAGCAAAGATAAGAGCGCACCACATCCGTCCGTTTTTGGTTCTTCAAGCTCATCTGAGAAGACGGATCGTACTCTTAGTCTTTTTACAGGGAGATCGTGTAGTGGTTTTGATGCCGGGAGTATCCGTGCGGAAGAGGCTGTGGGTGCCGGCTCAGAGGAAATCTATGTTCTTGAGTGGACGGTGACCAAAGGTTTTGAGATAAATGACGGGCGTTTATGTGCCAACATGATTGATCACTTCACTCCTCCTGCCTTCTTCAAGACTGTCCGCGGTATGGAGCATGAGCAACTATTTACTGAGTTTAATGTATCAGCCGCACGCAACTTGAGTTTGAGCTCTGAGGTTTGTGAGGTGTTTATATAGATTCTCTTGTGAGGATGCGTGCGGAGTATAACATCTTGGAGAAGAGGAAATGGAGAACTCTTGTGGAGGAGAAAAACACTTTGTTGGAGGCGAAAGACAAAGAGATTGAAGATTTGAAGTCTCAACTTCTTAGGGCAAGGGAGGAGTCCGCGGAAGTGACCCAACTCCGTGCTTAGGTATCTGGTCTTGAGGCCACCGAGAACTCTCTTCGAGGGGAAGTTACTTCTGCCAAGGACCGCAACACTCTTCTTGAGCAAGAATGTGATTCTTTAAAGCGAAAAGTGACGGGCCTTGAGTCTGCTATTGTTGAAAAAGATCATAAGCTTTCTAAATTAGGAGCGTCTTCTTCCTTCCTTGAAGTCTCAGAGAACCAAAGTCTTGTTGATCAGGTTTATAGTTTTTCCATCTTAAAACTATTTTCTTATAATTTTGTGTTTCCCTCTCTTACCATTTACTTACATGTATTTTTAGGTGGCATGAGCTGGAGTTTCATTTCCACGGTCCTCCGTAAGAAGCTGGAGATGTATGAGGAGCTTTGAAAAAACTGTTTTAGAGATTATCAAGATAATCTTTGGAACCACTCAGAATAGATTGGCGTGGAGAGATTGATGCTGATTTCACCCGGTGTTGTATGCGCTTTCAAGAGAGTTTCCATCCGCACCTCCTCAACGTTATTGCGGGGCGAAGATGGTTATTAACTCATGGGATGAAGTTCTTTGTGGTTAAGTGTCTTAATTCAAATGAGTACATGAGGATCTTGGTCGTGCTTTTGGTCGTGGCTTTATAGAGAAAGGGTGCAGGGAGGGCTAGCCGCAGGGCTTGGCTTATGGCAAGCTTGTAGATGTTGACTTGGATCTGAAGCCTTATATTCCTCTCGGCGGTGGTTGATTTTAATTCTGCCATCCATGAATCCAGTGACCTTAACTTTAGCTTCTTCAAGGAGCTTTCACTTAAGAAGGATAGCCAGTACTTGGGATATTATGCTCTCTCCGTTGAGATGACGCCGTGGCTAGACCTTCGGTTTTTCTATTACTCTCTCTTTGTAACTATAATGACCGATGCTTCAACCCTGATGCAATCAGCTAAAATGGTTCCCGATCCTCATAAGCAGGGTAAGGTCTTAATTGGAAGCCAGCCCTTGTCGTTGCTTTGGATATATGCCGTGGGTTCGAGTGGAGAATATGGAAAGAAATCTTATTGAACGTCTCCCCTTTTTGAAAGGTGTATTTGCATCTATTGATGATCCATTATCGCTGAAGGCTTGATTGAACCGCTGCTGAGTTCCCTGCTACTAAGTGTTATTCTAATGTAGTCATTGTTCTCATTGCTGTTCCTTCCGTTGTCTGTTAAGATTACGACAATCCGGGATTCAGCAGGATGTGGTTCCGAGAACGTTATCCTAGGTTTGGAAAGTGAAGGAAAGATTGATGCCTCATCCGGAGATGGCCTTATGTTTTCCCAACTGGATAATGAAGCTAGGGATGCTGTTTTATGAGCGTATTTATTTTTCCTCCCGCGATCGCATGTGACCTTGCGATTTCTCTTGTAATTAAAATATCCTGGCTATTTATGTTTGTCCTGTTATGGTTGTATTACGTGGCCGTATGTGGATTTTTGTTGCACGATTGGGTACTTTTTATGTAACCGACTTTACACAAATTTTGGTATATCCGGTTCTGTATAACTGTTGTTGCTATCTTTTTATATCACGTTTGTGATACTTTTAGTAGGATTGTTCTTTGTGTATATTTGTGGGTTATTCTCCGGTGCTGGCTTGGCAATACTCTCTATGCACTGAGTGATTTTTGAGGGCTCATCCTTTATTATAGGGATAATATTTTTGTGGTGCGTGGCTCCTGCATGGCGTCTTACAATTAATATAATTTTTGCAAAGTACAAGTTAATTTTAAAAATTAAAACTTGTGGGGGTAGCTTAATCCCACTTTTCATTAAAATTCAATCATATTACAAAATGCAAATAAGATATTGCCCTTCGGAGCATCGTATGTGCCGGGCAAGTTCTTACATTTCATGTATATAACACTTTTTGAGATTACAAAATGTTTCCTCATGTCATTGGCATTTTCATTTCTTTGCGGTCTTTTGAGTTTTAACTCCCTTCCAAGCGACTCTTTTAACTTCGTTATTGGGTCCCTTACCAATTGGGTCAAAGTTTACTTCGTCCCTAGCATGACTTTGCTTCATTGCTGCGGTTAGACATATCACCCGGCTTGAAACTTGTTCCGCAGACTCTTGAGTTGTAATATTTTCCATCTTTTTCTAGCTCATTGCTTCTTGTATTGCTGCTTGCTCCCTTCTTTCTTCTATGAGGTCCAAGTTGATTCCTAGAGCTTCGTTGTTTTTAGCTTGATCTATCTCTGCGGTGTGAAGTGTTGGCATGCCTATTTCCGCTGGGATGGACGCTTCCGGGCGTTTGTCAAGAGAATGGGGTTTCCCCCGTTCTGACATTGATCATTGTACGGTGGGCCCCATTGGACACTGCGTGGAGTTCTTCTATCCAATCTTGCTTTTTTCATCAAGTCTTGCCTTTATTCCTTATCCTAGACTTCTATTTGCTCTTTCAACTAGGTCGTTTTCTTGTGGATGTTTCACAGAAGTGAAGCATTGGCGGATGCACAATTTTTCACACCAATCTTTGAATGCATTATCACGGAATTACTTTCCATTGTCTGATATGATCTCCCCTGGTAGGCCAAATCTATAGACAATGTTGTCCCATACGAACTTCTTCACTTGATTGCCGCGTGATGTTGCAGACGGGCATTTGCCCAATCCATTTAGTGGAAATAATCGATCAGCAACAATTTGGAAATTTGACTTTACCTGGTTCCTTCCGGGATAGGCCCGGCTATGTCTATCCCCATTTATAAAACGGCCTCGGAACGTGATGGGGGCAAGTTTTTGCTGCGGATTTCTTGGGCGGGACGGCTGTACTTGACAGTCATTGCCCATCTCTTATCAAAGTTCCTTGCCATCATATGCATTGTTGGCCACGTAATATCCTGTTTGGATTGCTTTGGACACTACTGATCTAGGCCGGAAAGGCATGCTGCGACGATCCCTCATGTGTTTCCCTTAGGACATAAGTTGCCTTGGAGTGGTCCGCGCACGAAGCCATGGTCTAAAAAGGACTTCTTGTATTATGGTTCATTGATCATGGCTGTACTTGGAGCTTCCGCCGTACCGCTCTGGCCTTCTTCTTATCCTTCGGAAGGATTTCTTTTGTCAGGTACTCGCATATGGGTGTCATCCATGTATTGCCTTCTTCTTCTACTATGTCAAGAATTTCCTTTTCATTTATGGATTTTTCATTCAATTCTTCCACGAGCACCTGTTTGTTAAGATGCGCGAAGCTTGTGGACGCGATCTTGCTCAGGGCGTCCGCTTTTTTATTTTCACTTCGCGGTATTTGTTTGATGGAAAATTCCTTGAAGCTTTTTGCCAGTATTTTTACTTTGTTTAAGTACTGAACCATGCCTGACTCTTTGGCGATGTAAGAGCCGTTAACTTGATTGTCCACGAGTTTTGATATCACATTTGCTTGCAAGTTCTTTAGGCCATTTTTTTTGCGATCCCGAGACGGCTTTAGTGCTTCGTATTCGGCTTCATTGTTTGTGGCATCAATGCTAAACCTATGGCATATGTAATTCTTTTTCCTTTCGGGATTTTGTTTAGATTGACTGCCCCGGAGTCGTTAACGCAGGACGAGCCATCCGTGAACAACGTCCACGGCTCCGGTAGTACTTCCGGTTCTGCCATGAGTTCGTCCGGAGACTCTTCTTCCGGTCGTTCCACAATAAAATCTGCCAATATTTGGCCTTTGATTGCGGTCCTTGGTCTATATTGGATGTCATATCCTTCTAACTCGAACTTCCACTTCAGCATCCTTCCGGATATTTCTGAACTTGACAACAGTTGCTTCATCGGTTGATTTGTTATTACAACGACCGTGTGTGCTTGGAAGTATCTTTTCAATCGTTTGTTGCCTGAGCAAGTCTAACACCAACTTTTTCCATAGGGGTTAGTTGACTTTCCGGGCCTCGTTAGGGGGGGGGGGGGGGTTGGGGGGGGGGGGGGCAGTGCGGCTTTCAAATAATGGTGTTTGCCTGCCTTCTCTGTACGTATCAAGACCGCGTGATAGCCTTTTTTGACATTTATAGCCCAAGTATATGATTAATTCCTCGTTTTCCCTTGGTGCGGTTAGTGTTGGGAGTTCCGCAATAAGTTTTTTCATCTGCTTGAAGGCCTCTTCGGCTTCCGGTGTCCATTGAAAATCACTCTTTTTTGTGCATTTTTTCAAGGTTTTGAAAAAAGGTAACGATTTTTCTGCTGATTTTGACAAGAATCTGTTTAAGCTTGCTAATTTTCCATTTAGCTTCTGCACGTCCTTGATGCATCTCGGAGATGGCAAGCTGAGGACCGCGTCTGCTTTATCCGGACATGCTTTCAACCCGTTGGTGCTTACTTTGTAACCCAAGAACATTCCTTCCTGCATTCCGAAGGTGCATTTCTTTGGATTCAATTTCATGTTTATCTGTCGAAGGGTTTTGAATGTTTCTGTTATGTCTCGGATGATTTCTTCTTCCGTGTGGCTCTTTATAACCAGGTCATCGACATATACCTCCAGGTTACGTCCAATTTGCCTTTGGAATGCCTTATCCACTAATCGTTGATATGTGGACCCGGCATTTTTTAGACCGAACGGCATTTTAGAATAGCAAAATATTCCTTGGCTTGTTATGAACGCCGTTTTTTCTTCATCCTCTTTTGCCATCTTAATTTGGTGGTACCCCTTGTATGCATCCAAGAAGCATTTGAAAGAATACCCACAGAGGGACTCCACCTTCCAGTCTATTTCCGGTAATGGGTAACAATCTTTGGGGCATGCGTTGTTAAGATCCTTGAAGTCCACGCACATTCGCCAAGTTCCGTCATGCTTTTTGACCATTACCGGATTAGAGAGCCAACTGTGATAATGGACCTCCTTCATTATTCCAGCGTCCACTAATTTTTCCACCTCTTCCTGGATTACCTTATTTCTTTCTGGTGCCTGTCCTCTTTTCTTTTGCCTGACTGGTGAATATCCCTCCCGGATATTCAAGCGGTGTTCCGCGATGTTTCGTGGGACGCCCGTCATATCGGCTGGCTTCCAGGCGAAAATATCCAAGTTTTGCTTAAGCAAAGAACATAGTCCTTTGCGTCCTTTTTCTGTTAATGTTGATCCTATGGCAACTGTCTGTTCAGGGTACTCCGGGTGGATTGCTATATTTATTTTCTCTTCTAGTACTTGGTTTGCTGCGGGAGTCTAGATGTTAGGTCCGGAGATCATATCACATTCCATAGGAATGACTCTACTACTTTGTAGCGTTACCGTGCTACCTTCAACGGGAAATTTTAACATTTCGTGTGCTGTTGATGGTACGGCGCATAGTTTCCTTATGCCCGGTCTGCCTATTATTGCATTGTGTTGGGATGGTGACCTGATAACCATGAAGTTCATCCACACGGAAGTGGAGTATACTTCATCACCAATTTTTACTAGCAAAGCTATCTGGCCCAGTGGCCAAATGGTCTTTCCACTGAATCCGATAAGGTGAGTGGTGGCCGGAACCATCTGATCCCTTATCTCTTTGCGGAGTTTTATGAAGCAATGTTCATACAAGACTTCTAAGGATGCTCCGCCATCAATGTATACCCTATGCACAAAATGTCCGCCCATTTTGACTTCGATGATCATTGGGCCTTCCGTCCCGTCTTCTTCCCTTAGGGGTGGAAAAGACATTGCCGTCTCTGGAGAGAAGCTTTGGGTAATCCTAGGTTTGGCCACTCTTTCCCATGGTTGGATCATTAGTACAGTCAGAGGTTTATCCTTTCCGGACGCTTCCCCTTTTTTTGGTGCTTTCGGCTTGTCATTCTGTTTTAATTCCTTGTTGAATTGCCACAATTTTCCGGCCTTGATCATTTTATCTATTTGCTTTCTCAGCTGCATGCATTCGTCTGTGCTATGTCCCGTATCTGAATGAAATTCGCAGTATTTGTTCGGATCTCTTTTTTCCACGGGAGTTACCATTGGTGGTTAGAAGCTTTGACTTTCCTTTTTCCAGAGCGAAAAATATCTTTTGGTTTTGGTAAGGAGTGAGAATCTATCTGGCTTACGATCCGGCCTTTGTTTTTGAAGCCCTTCTTGAAATTCGGTTTGTCCCCCCCCCCCCTCTGATTGTTTCCACGATGAGGATGCTTTTTTTCGGCCGTGACTGAATGTGACAACTTCCCCTTGTAAGAAAGACGTAGTCATTCTATACATTTCATCCATAGACCTCGGAATTCTTTCATATAGACGCTTGATTAACCCAGGGTGGGTTATTCCGTGCATAAACCCGGAGATTCTCATGCATTCCGGAGCTCCTTCACGTCCGGGGACTTCTGCCTTGTATCTTTACATGAAAGTCTTACGTAGATTCTCCACTCTTTGCTTGTGTGTGTATCTCTACAGGATCCTTGATGTGTTTTGTTTGATGATAGATAGTTCTCCCGAAGGATCGTCTTAGATCTCATAGCTATCAATCGACTCTTTTGGTAGCTTGTCGAACCAAACTCTAGCGTTCCCAGTGAGGGTTGAGTTGAACATATGGCCACCATGTTGGCATTGCCCATCCTTCTGTTTTTGCAGCCGATTGAAATAGCTTTAAGTGATCCTCCGGATCTTCACTCCCATCATATGTCTTTACGTGGTTAGGCATTCTAGTCCTCGGGAGACTAAAATGCCGGATCCGAGGTGTGAAGGGGTTCCTTTCCTCACATGTACAAGGCTGGGAGAGATCGTCTTCATAGGTGCTCGACCTATGTCTTCTTGATTTGGATTTCTAATGACCATCCTCACTATGTTCGCTTTCTGAATATCGGCTAGTCGTACAAGACGGTGCTCCCTTATGCTGATGCCTCCTTGGTTGCGTTTCAATTCTTTTTGCTTAGGGGCTTCGTCTACGACTATCGGAAC